>JAOUZG010014667.1:1687-14269 GCA_026289955.1 Argiope argentata | reverse complement strand
TAAAAATTATTATGATTATTTGCTTTAAAAAAATAAGTTAATATGAAAGTTTACCTCTTTCGAAAGGTTTTTATAATTTATTGAATATCTGTAGCTGATAGTAGTTGAAATATAGACAAACTTAGGATAACACATTGCATCAAGAATATATATATATCTATATATAAAATAATCTGTATGTATATAAAGTAATTTAGATTAGAATTTCAACACAGTTCAATAATTTGTGAGTGTAATTCGCATACCAAATTTCTTACTTTTCATAAGTTTGAATCCATAAGAAGAAAACTATACATAAATAGATTATGGACATAATACAAGCCAGCGGGTGTGATCTCCCAAAATAGTTTCTAACATGCTTTTTAGAGACCGCAGTGGCGTGGTGGTAAGGTCTTGGCTTGTGAGTCGTAGGGACTCAGGTTTGAGACCTAATTCCACCTAAGAACCGTCATGTAAAATTGGTCTGTTGCACGTTAAACCCAACAGGATCAAACGTCCTCCCCCCTGGTGTGTAGAATGGGTGCCAGGTCAGAATTTGTCCTCGTCATCTGACCGCGATTCAAAATTACGAGGTCCGTCCTAAAAATAGCCCCAACGTTGCCTTACAACGGGATGCTAATATAACTATTTCTATTATTTTAATATCAATTTAACTAGATAAAAAGCCTTACGGTCACATGTTTCTGTAGTTTTAAAGTTTATTAATTTGATTCACTGATTTAAAATTTAAAATATATCGGGTTTGAATTTTGAATCAACCATTGGAAAACATTTCTATCATCCTTTTACATTATTATATCTGTAAACATTTCAGCATTTTGTGTATCTTTAGCGTTTTGCCGTGGCATGTTCAATTGCAAGACTCTTGTACCATAAAAATCCGAACCAAACCAAAATTTCAAATGCCTACATATGAGGAAAAAATTGAAACCTTAGCTAGGTTTTCTTAGGTTATAAATATTAATTTATAGAGTAATCATTCTTTGACATCATCTAAAGAAAATATCTTAAATTCTTATAATTTTTTTATAAAAATCGTATTAGATTATACAAAAAAAAAAAAAAAAAAACTCATGGCAAGTTAGATTTAAGAAGGCAAAGGTACATTTTTTTATATCCAAGTTACTATCTGACAACATAAATTGCTGGTGTTATAAACAGTCGAAATTCGGGTTTGGAAAATAACTTTTCAGTTTTTAACTTCTAAGATATAGCAGTTATCAAAAAATTTTAAATACAAAAGTTGTTTAGCTCAATATGAAGCCAATTTTACTAATTGAATTTATTTTTCTATCTTTAATATTAAGAAAGTCATAGAAAAATGAACATCTCAACCACTCCCATCATTTCTACTCCCTTTGAATTATTGAGCAAGATGGGCCATTTACAGGCAAAAAATTTTTACATTCATACTTGAAACAACATATATCAAGAAAGTCAAAATTCAAACAAAATTACTCTAGCCATCCTGTTCACGAAATAACATTAGTAAAACATTATTTTTAAGCATCATTTTTCAAATCATTATAGAATGAAAGCTGGTTTTGGGCTCTGGAGATCATAATCAATGAAGAACTGAAGAATTGTTTTGAAATCTTTTCGTGAGAACATTGTAAAAGGTAATCTTTCTACAGGAATCCTCCTAAAAATTCGTTTTTAGGTAGATTTCTATAAAATAGAAATACATAGGAAAATAACTAACATATTAGTATCATAACTATTTTTCACAGAAACAAATTAATTTTACAAAGCAACAGAAAAAAATGTATAAGAGTTACATACCTGTAAACTACCTTCAGTTTCATAGAAGTCGATATAACGATTTCTGCTTAATTTCTGCTATGAATATTTATGTAAATTAAGATTCAATAACAACTGAATCTGAAACAGAATTACTCCAAAATGAACTGCCAAATAAAATTTGAATACATGTAAACCTGAACGGAACTATACATCAATCAGCTGCAAATTAAGATTCGAGTGCAAGTTAATCTAAAATTGAACCATGCCAAGATGAGATACAGACTTCTGAATAGCATTTCTGATAAACAAATTTATATCTTCTGGGAAATAAATTTTACCGCTGAGTTGTGATTTAGATCAGTCCTATGTATGAAACTTTGTCTTCACATTGTTAAGAAATCCCATAATCTATGAAAGGAACAATTATTACATTCTGACTATAGAATTTTCGAAATCCTTCGGAATGCGAATGCGAGCTATTAGCAAATATTTTGAAATGGTTAGGAAAGACAATGGATTCAGTAGAAACGGATTCATTCAAAGTAGAAAGAATATTTAAAGTTTGATTACTTAGAGACATATTGATTCTCGTGTTTATCGATATTTCTTGACTTTATAAAGGAAAAGAGACCTTATTTCACATCGCAGCGAATAAAAGTGTAGCTTTTACTTAGAGGGTAAAACTAATTTATATGAAAATAACATGATTAATTTAATATTAGTTAGTTATAGTAAACAATACAGGTGACAAAGGAAACACTATAATGGCGAATAAGACTCAGTATTTGAAATAATTAATTTAAGCTTCTAGCGATTTTAAATACGAACAAAGATTCACTTTTCAAGTTGTTATACACATAATATTTTTGTTTAATTATTATAAATTTCTATTTCATAAATCATGCATCATATATTCGATCTTATATATCCTTTTCATTTTTTTAAATTTAATGATAAAAAACCCATGCATTTATTTATTTGCTTTGGATCCCATGTGAAAAAAAATATTCTTAAAACCTGATATATGCTTAAAGTTTGTGTTTATGAGATATCCTTGATAGTTAATGCAAAGAATGACATAAATTGAAAATATATGATTTGAATTAAATGAATGCATGGATATATTCATAAATGTATGTAATATACGTTAAAATATATGAACAAAGAAATATGTAATTTATTAATATTATTTTATGCAATATAATTTATGAAAAAGTCGTATTCCGAAACCAAATATGAAACTTGTTTCTTATACTTCCAGAAATTTATCAATGCAAATAAAAATCTTATTTTTTTTTACTTATCCTAGTTTTTATTTTCACTGGTAAAAAAAACTTCTGGATTTTAATTTTGCACTATGTTACAAAAGGAAAGGGATAGTAAAATTTTTAAAATATATATATAATGAAAATATTGGGTACAGCTGAAAAAAATAATAATTAAGAATTCTGCTGTTGTTGTTACTTATGGCTCTTACCATGGAAAAGCTCCCTTCTAATACAGCAGCAGATGTAAGTCGAAAGGGGTGTCTCTTATTTTTGAAGCAGTGCCAACTAGGGCAAAGCGTGCGATTTAGTTACAATCTTAATAAATTTACTTGCACAGCCTCTTTTAACAAGGAGGCACATCTGTTGTTGTTGTTACTTATGGCACTTGCCTATGGACAAGCCTCCTGCTGATGCAACAGCAGATTTAAGCTGAAAGGAACGTCTCGTGTTTTTTTAAGTAACGCCAACTAGGCCAAGAGAACGCCTTAACTACATGCTCCCCATATTTACTTGCACAGCAATTTCTACTGGTGGGCACAGTCGCACATCTCACCAATAGCAAACAGAAGAATAACCATGCCCAAACCGGGATTCGAACCCGGGACTCCCAGAACACGATGAAGACGCGCTACCTCTGTGCCAGAAAGCCGGCATACAGAATTCTGATTGGTTAAATAGACAAGAGCTGAAATAGATGGAGGTGTATAGGTCTTTCGTAGCGTTAGGAATTTTTAGTTTCCATAAATATGAAAATTTGGGGCAAACCCTCTATCTATACTAAAGCATTAAACATTCACTGCATATTTGTGAGAAAGCGAAAAATAAAATTTGAATGATCAGCTTTCAATCCTGTTTTGTCGAACATTCAACCTGTCCATAGAAGAAAAGGGAAGGTGTGACATAATCTTTTAGGCAAATGATCTAGGGAAAAGCTAGAAGTAGAGACCTGAAACGAAAGTTAAGTGGATAGTGGTATTTTAAGGCAAACCAATCCACATTTGTGTAGCAGTTTCTCTTTATCCCATAAGTAGGGGATAACTAGAAAATATTAAACAGCCAGCCAGATTATGGCGGGATATTCGTTTTTAAAGAGCACATGAGTCTAAAAGTTTCTAAACAATACTAGCTACCAACACAGACTACTGAGAACCCTACATTTAGATTTTTTGCTTCATTTCATGTTTTATATCGACAATTAAAGCCACAAAGAATTCCTCTGGATAGCAAAAACTATGTTATTTTGTCAATAACGTTTTAAAATTGCAACTCATCATATGCTTTTTGTAGTGAAAAAATCATTCAAAAGGCAAAGAGGATGAAAGTTACTGATTTATCTAGAGTTACTCATTTAATATTTAGTTACTTTTTAAAAAATTGACATTGATTAAAAAAGAATTTTTAAAAAGGTTAATAATATTTTTAATTAATAAAAGTAATTGAAACGAAAAAGATTTATCGGTAATTTCTGAGCAGATTATCGCACAAATTGATTTTTACATCACCTTAAAAAATGAAAATCAGTTTTTCAGTAATTCTAATTCCTAATTTTTCACAGTATTCCTACTATTATTTCGCACTCTCCCTATATATATATCTTGTTCAAATGTTTAGTCTTTGATAAACTATTTTTTATTCATCCACGCAAGTTTAAATACAATTTTTTATAACTTGTGGGGGATGACACTTGATATTAATAGTTTTTTAAATATTAATTCATTAACTAAATTTAACTCATTTTTAATACTTTAAATAGAGTTTTTGTGGAAAATTGAAATTAACAGGCAGTAGCTGAATTGGTAAAATGCAAAGATTTCAATATTTTTCACGTAAAGGTGAAGAAGGTGAATACCTTTTTGAAAAATAATTTACATTAATTGTAATTATTTAATAAAAAGTAAATAAAATAAAAATTTTCATTGTTAACCTAAGTAGGAATGTACTTAAATCTATACTACAATTATAAATGTGAAAGTTTGGTTGGATGGATGGATGATGGGGTTCAATCATGCCAGAACGGCTGAAGAAAATTGGACGAAATTTAGCACACAGATAGATTATAGTCTACAGAATTTTATCCCGGTTAATTGAGTGGTTAATTTTTTATTAATCAAAAACTAATTTTTCCGCCAAAAAATTAAAAATTAAAAAAATCTGAAAACATCTGCTTTAGCTTTTTGAATCGTTTATTTTTATTTTCCTATTTCCGGTATTCATTTTAATATTATCGTATTATTCAAATGGAATTCTTTGTGACTTATTGTAGGCTTGTAGGCTTTTCCAACAGAAAGCCTTTTTCATCAGAACTTAAAAAAAATCTGAAAACATCTGCCCGAGTTTTTTTAATCGTTTCGTTCCAACTTTAATGAATTGTTAAATGCATTCTCATATATATTTGGCAGCATTATTCATTTTTTAGATAGTGGCTTCATACGTACACTCATTTCGGTGGTACATATCATATTTTATGGAAAACCATTGAATTATATCGTTTTTATAATTAGGAGTAACGTAAAAAAATATATATTGATCTATAATGCATCATGTTATTATAGTTTTGAATAAGGGACTCAGATTCCTTGATTTAATTATTTATTTTATCTTATTTTACCGAAAAAAAATATACCCCAAAAATATATTTCGTTTATATTCGGCAAATATACTGTGAAAGGAAAATAATTGTTTTCAAAAGCACGAAAAAACTATTTTTCCTGCTTTGGTGACCAATTATTTAGTAATGCTTTAAAAAAATCAATAGGAATAAAAAAATAAGTTTTTTTTTAAACAACCATTGTCTTTTGTTCTCATTACAATCAGTATTATTCCAGATGAAAACAAAGCCATGCATCAATTAAGATTCAATCAACTGAAATAGGGAAAAAAATTAAGAAATAACTGCATTGAAAGGAAACGCACTTTGCCTTCCGAAAGGACATCTCAGAAGTTTCTTCCTGAATTCCCCAAAGAAAATTCCATCTCCAATTATATTGGGACGTTTGCGCACAATATTCCTTTCTTTATTGAATTTTTTGAGATGGGGTATTGACAGAACTGGAAAAACGGGAAAAGCGCAAGGGGTAATAAGGGCAAAAGAACTCACTAAAAAGGATTACGGGAAAACAGGAACTCGGTCCTCCAAAAGAAGGAAATGTAAATATTTTCCCAAATCCTTAATGGTCACAAAGCAAAATTTTCTCTTCTTTATGTTATCAGTTTTTCTTATAGGGGAGGATACAAGATAAATCTATCTTCTCTTATATGGTATTGGATAGCTGGATTCGGTGATTTAAATGGCATCTTAGACGTAAAATAAAAAAATAATAATAAAAAGCATTTGGCGCTTGAATGAGATTAAATTTCAATATTTCTTCATATTCGCGTCTCTTAATGCTTTTTGCCAAAATTTCTCCTGTGGCCATACAAATAAATTATCCTTAAAATAAACTGCACACAGTCGAAATTTCTTCTATAGAAATGGAAATCAAGTATCTTTAAAACAAACTGCATACAGTCAAAATTGCTTCTATAGAAATGGAAATCAAGTATCTTTAAAACAAACTGCATACAGTGAGATTCAAAATTTATGGATTAAACTTTAAGGAATAACAAAACAATTACAGCAATCTTTTTTGTGACAGAAATGCATTTAAACAGTTGTAAACATGCAATCTGTATACAATATTATTTTAAATTATAATACATATTATTACTAAAGGAATAAATTAGTGTAAAATAGTGTTAAATTACAGATGCAAGGGACAGACATAAAGGTAAACGTAAAATGTTCACAAACAAAATCATCGCCAAATGCTAGTTTCAACAAATTTTTTGCAGCTATAGCTCAGAATGTGTATATCAGCTGTCCGACCTCTAAGTGGTTTAGAAGAGTAATTTTGATTACTCAATGAGACGTTAGTGTTTTGAAGGAGAAAAATTTGTCTTCCACTATCATGTGACGCGAAAAAAAAGTGGTACTACTTTCTGTCACTGGGTAGTGTAACGAATTCGTCTTGATTTTGTTGTGTTTCTCTTGTTTTTCATTCACTTCCTGAATTTAAATGGATTAGCTTTCATGAGAAATGATGACAGCATATCCATCAACTATAATAAATAGTTAGAAACATCAAAGGAATTGCGGTATAAATTTCAGATGGATTTTCATGATATCTTTACTTACAATTGCGACAAGATTCATATATTTATAATGGCGACAAGATTGTGAGAAATTTGATAACCAAATGAGACGTTAGTTTTTTGAAAGAGAAAAAGTTTGTCTAATGCCATCATAAGGCGCAAAAAAGAAATGTGGCACTATTTTCTGTGATTGGGTGTTCCATTTCAATTCTTCTTGATTTTTTTTGTTTATCTTAGTTTTTCGTTCACTTCCTGAATTTAAATGGATTAGCTTTCACGAGAAATGATGACAGTACATCCATCAACAATAATAAATAGCTAAAAACATTGTAGGGATCGTGGTAATAAATTCACATGGATTTTCATGATATCCTTGCTTTTCACGTATCTATAATGGCGACATGATTGTGAGAAATACCCAGCATCTTTAATATCTCTTCAATCACTTCGTAAACTAAAATTGATTAAAGGTCATAAGTCATAACATGTCCTTCAATAGCAACATATAGTTGAAGGCATCGATAAAATCTTTGTAGGAATTTCAGAAGGAATTTGATGATGTACTTGTTTCTCAAATATTCATTACGACAATTAGCAGTATCTTTAATCTTTCTTCAGTCACCTCATAAAATAAAATTAATGACACGCCATAACATTCATGTCAACATTACATATAGTTGTAGACATGGATGGAATGTTGAGATACATTTTGCACAGGTTTTGTTAGATTTCTTGTACGTCGAAGTGATTACACGTTTGTGAGAAATACGTAGCATTTTTTTGCTTCTTTTCCTGAAATAACCTTCTGAATAAGGTTGATTAGATGTCATGAATCCAAAAGACAAAACTATTAACAGCAACATATGCCTGGGAGTGTCGATGGAGTATTTGATGCATATCTGGTAGATTGTCTTCTCTGAGATTCTTGCCTCTCGATAATTGGATCCCCAGATTTTACTAAAAATGTTACTTAATGCTTTTAATACATAGAAAAAAAAATAATAAATATTTTTATTATATTTGCATTTTACTGTTTAGAGTGTAAATTAAGCATATCGATAATATTCATAAGGAAAGTATAAACGGTTTTTAATATAAATGAGATAGTATCAAACGATGCCGCTAAAGTGAAAAACATGCGCTTTAAATGAAGAATCAACGCATGATTTAAAATTATTATTCCAATATAACCGACCAATTAAATGCAAGTTCTAACACATTTTTTTCTCGATTAATGCAAGAACAAAGTTGAATATCTTGAAAATATTCAAAGAGTATCCTTACCCTTCCTAGAAGCCGAAAGGAGCGTCTCTTGTTTTTGAAGTAGCGCCAACAAGGGCCAAGAGTACGACTCAGCTACACACTCACCACATTTGCTTACACAGCCCCTTTTTTCAGAAGGGTACAATCAAACACCTCACAGATAGTACACAGAAGAACAACCATGCCCTAACCGGAACTCGAACCCGGGGCTCCCAGAACACAAGGAAGACGTGCTATCTCTGTGCCAAAAAGCAGGGTTGAAAAAGTTGTATTAGAATGTATCATCAAAGTGCAGATCTATTCTAAATTTTGAATCTATTCTGTCTATGGAAAGAAACCTGTGATTCCTTTTTATAATACTAACCGAAATGAATACAAGGTAGGCAAAAAAATTCGTAAAAACTTTAAAAATTCATAAAAACAGCAAAAATAACCAAAATAAAAAATGGATGATAGATTTTGCATCGATAAGTCACGGGTTGTTTTAGATAAAAAAAAATCAATTTAAAAAAAGCCGATAGGAGGTGCTAGTATGAATGATTCAATTAGATATATGTGAAAGAAATAGACAATTATAAATAACTTACATTCTTGATTCAGACTCAGTTCACTGTTGGATGCAAGTAAACAATGATTTTTGTGGAAAAGATACAGCTTTCTTAGTGTAGATGTTTTACCTGAACCTGAATTCTGTGACTGTTGCACTGCGTAAATTATGACTTCATAAAAATGTGAAGACTGGAAAAGGGCTTTTAACTGTAGCAGGCCTCACAAACCTTGCTCAAGGATTTGAGGATACTAGATCGCTGGACTATCGTTCAAGGGGCGGACGATCAAGTCTGACAAGACAAGTTCAACGCGCGTTGCAGTTGAAACGAAAACATTAGTGAGAGAATCTAAATGTGAAACATTGCTATAATAAATGATTTGTAACAACATTTTCGTTATTTACCTGTCTTTTCTCTCACTTATGTACAAAAGACCAATTATTGACAGTTTTTTTCTTTTGAATTATTTTTTCTTTAAAAAAATCTCGAGATCTATTGAATGCTAAACCTTCAAAATGGTTTTTTTTTCTTAATTTTGTGGGTTTTATAAATGTTAAGTTTTTTCGGACTTTTGCCCACCCTATACTAAAAGCTCCAAATTGTGGAAGTAAATTTGAAACACCAAGAAAGCATAACCATTTTTAAAAAAGAAACCATTGACCATATTTTTTCAAAAAACAATATGTTAAAAATGGAACTACATTCCAATCTATATAAAGGGAATGTATAGTAATATTTGAAAGTATAAAGGGAATGTATAAAGGGAAGTATAAAGAGAATGTATAGTAATATTTGAAAAATTTCATATCAAGACTCTGACGAATGCCTGCCATTTCTAATCTACCTGAACACCAAAAAGACACTTTTGGAATTGTATCTGCCTGGAAGCACAACTATCAGAAACGGTTTAATCAAGCGGAGGATAGATTCTTAAATTTATAGAACTCATATTTTGAGAGGAAAAACTAATTCACAATCTTTATATTTGCCTCACCGAGAACAGTGACCCAATAATTAAGAAACATAAAGAACGAGATACATAAAATTTGATGCACTATTGTAGAACATAAAGTAGAAATTTATGCTAAAATTTGAAATAAATGCATGAATGGCTTAACCATATGTAAGTCTACTTTTGTGTGCCTGCAAAGACTGCTAAAAAATGTAACAACTTAATTCAATGGAATTTGGTGTGTGATCTTGTCCTAAAAATGTATTCATGCACCAAAGTTGAATCCAATCGTTTATTAAAAAATTTATTCAAAATGAATAATCACTTTCCTTTACACTACATATTATCAAGCTCTTATAAAAGTGATATAGAAAAAAATATTGGGTGCTCCTAATTTTCATGATTTTGTACTATGCACCCCCTTATATCCTAGGAAGGGGAAATATATCTTTATTTGAAAGTTTGTAAGAAAGTTCTGGGTGGATGATTCACTAATTCATTGCAATCACATTTCCATTTGCGCTCTTAAGCGGGTTGACATGACCAGTCGAATCTGTAGACGAGCCCCACGTTCCCCAGTTTTACCTCTCTTGCGGTTTCTTGGGGTGCTTTGACGTCTGTGGACGCTTCCGAAGTTTCTCGCAAATTGTCGGTAAAGTATCCAGGTATCAAAGCACCCCAAGAAACAGCAAGAGAGGTAAAACTGGGGAACGTGGGGCTCGTCTGAAAATCCGCAGGTCGTAGGAACGCGGCCTTAAGCATCAAACAAATAAATTGAAACATACTTTCAAAGATTTCACTAATATTTTTATAAATTATTTATTCAGTTCTTATTTTTTGCATATGAGGCATAAAGAAAGCATTGTAATCGTCAAAAAAAAATCTAAATTGATATATCGATGAGTGTACACATTTTAGAGCATCCCCCCACGCTCTAACCGTCTATATCTTTTTAAAAAATTGAGCTAGACAACTGAAATTTGGTACAAATAATTATGTCTAAATTTATAAATTTCTTGTAAATTTGGAACCCAAACCACACGCAAGAAGTCTGTCTATCTGGTTGTTCGTGTAAGTCATACCAGACACTCCGACTTCCTCGAAGGCACACGGAATAAACCATAAAATTGAATGACCAGACGGCAGCAACAGCAACACCGTCAAGAACTGTGGTTGAGTCCTAAGAGCCATCACCAGCCATAGTATAACCCTTCCCGAAGGAAGTATGCCCCATAATTAAAAGGATGAGCCTAACCCCCACTTATTTGTGTACCTTCCAGGGCGGCGAGATCCAGCCACCACGCCAAAAACATTTATTCCTCATTTCGAGGTTTCCCCTTGAGGCTGGATTGTTCGAGTAAAAGCAAACTCAATAACAATCAAACACAAAGCACTAGACAGATAAAATTTGCTAAACAGATTTAGAATCTAAAATAAAGATCGCTATCAAATTTTAAACCAAATTTGAGAAAGTGTTGGCATACTTGGTTTAATCTATCGATCTGCATTTTTGCATTTATGTAAGTGCGATAGTTTATAAAATCAATGACTTAAATTAAGAAAATTCGGCATGTCATCAAGCGATTACATTTAATAATTTCAATTTCTATTGGCTGGCAAATGGTGTTCAAAACACATATTTTCGATTATTTCATAACTATTGTTCACCAATGCTATACAAAGCAATCACAGACTTACAGAAGTTTCGACATTTCATGTGGTGGAAGAGGGATTAAACCATTATCTGAGGGTATGCGAAGAAGTATCAGGGACACTAATTTTGCTCTTTAAAGATTTCAATAATAAAAGTATTTCATGTGAAATATCTAACTGCTAACACTTTTAAATTTAAAATAAATGATTTATTAAAATCAAATAATTACACATCTTTCTAAGCTGAATGCCTCCAATGCTGCAATGAAATAGCTAAAACTTCGCCGAACTAAAGATCGAGAAAATATATCATACTTTATGTGAATCTCCAGAAACATCGAAAACAAGAATTGCTTTCCTCGAATACTTTCGATGAGAATTTATATCCGAAAATTGCTGGGCTCGCAGAAAAGGACTATAAAAATAACTTTGAGAACTCTTCATATAACCTCTGATCCATTCAGAAATATTAACACCTGTTTAATATCGAGATCTTTTAAAACCCCATTTTATGAGCTCTAGCGAAATCATAAAACGAACTCTTAACTCTCACTGTTTTAAGTCTGAGGTTGAGATGCTGTGAGTATGATAAAGCATTAAGAGGTTATAAATTTTCGGCGTTTTAGTTATATATTGCTCTGTAAGATAAAGATTCAGATGTGTTTAATGATTTCCTTAGAAATTTCGTACTCAGTAAATTACACAATTTATAATACTTTGTGAAAAATTAAAGCATATATATAGAGAGAGAGAGAGATAAATACAGCTGTTTATACCTCGATACATGAGCAAAGTCAAAATGTTTCCCTTTAGGGGTTTTATTATTAGATTCTTATAAGGATTTCGTTGGCTCGTGCCTACTTAGAAAATTGAATCTTAGGTATCTGACAAAAACTATATTGGCGCCAGGAATTATTAATCTTTCACTCGTAACCGAAACAAATTAAAAGGAAATTTTAGATTCTGTATCATTAAATTATATATATATATATATATATATATATATATATCTATATATATATAT
>JAOUZG010014634.1:3064-15151 GCA_026289955.1 Argiope argentata | reverse complement strand
TATACTTTGAATACATATACATCATATACTTTGAATATATATATATAGTTCATACACTTTGAATATGTATACTTCGTATACTTTCAAATAATAATTTTTCTCATAAAGCAAATAAAACTTTGGCTAAAATTACAAAAAGTCTTCTTTATTAAAAACAAATTTTATTGATCAAAAAATGCTAAGTATCTTAGAAAATGTATCTTAAACACTTGACTAGATGAATATTCATAAATTTGTTTAAAAAGTAAAAATATGGCTAGTGAAACGAATTTAATTTTAATTTTTGAAAATTATGATTATATAACCAAAGCGAGTATTTAGTCATTGAATTAAATTCTCTGAGGAGTTATTTTTTGAATGTGATACAGTATTCTTTATGTTGCAAAGAAATATCAACAGATAATATAATATGGTTTTAAATCTTAGTTTTATTATGATAAAAATTCCTTCAAGGTTTTTTTTGTGAGGATGATATCAGAAATTTACATCTGATTATAAGTAAGAAGGTAATTCCCGAGATGTTACATTTATGAAAATTTAAAAACAATCTCTTGTGACATAAATAATCGAAATAGTTTTGTAAAACTTTTTCGAATGCAAATGTCTTAAAGATGCAAATAAATAAATAAATAATGAATGTACATACATCGCAGAATCGTTAATTCAAAATATGCAAATATTTAACATGGCGGTAAATATTCAGATATAAATATTAAAGAAAAATAGTATTATTTTCTTTCGTGCAAAGAGATCGTACTATTGAAAGTTAAAGACTATCCTAAGGGGCGCACTTGTTATCCTATATTCTTCGCGTTATTTTGATTATAAACAATTTAATGTTGACGTTATTTGTGACATAAAGTAATGGGGTTCAAATTTTTATATTTCTTTTATTCCCCAGGGGTTTTCGTATAGTATTTCATAGACGAAAAAAAAATTAAAACATACCTTTGTACTCTAAAAATTACCTTTTAATCGTTTCGAAAGGCACCTAAAAATATTTCAATACTGTTTGAAATGAATAATATTTTATGAATGGATATAAAAAGGTTAAATCACATCTGATATATGTATTCTCTTTTTTTTATCACAGAAAAAAATCCTGATATTTCCATCATTATTCATTGTAAGTCAATTTTATACGTTTTGTAAGAAATTTTTTTTAAAAAAATGTAATGTGTTTTTTTAAAGTAATAAAGCCATTCCATATGAGCTTTGGAATCCTCTAATGACCTCCAAAACGTTTTTGAAACAAATAGGATTAAAAAATGATGAATAGAATATTTTTTACTTCAACTCATAATCTGAACATTATCCCACTATTGGCTGAATTTTCGTTTTAACTCCAAAACTAATTGTGGGAACAAAAAATCAGAAATTATAAACCTATATAAGCAAATGAAAACAAATTTTTGTGTTTAAACAATTTTATTGCGTTATAATCATTATGCGACTTTCAAGTCAAACCAGATTATAAAGTTTGCACTTCTGCGCATAATAGCTCATATGTGAAAGCCCATAAAACAATTCGCATTTGGTGTAAGACACAAATGCACATGCATCCATAAACATTGTTTGGTAATCACTGACCAAAGCACAAAATGATTTCAATCGGATCAAATGGTTTCGCGTACTTTTACTGCCAACAGTTTTCACAGCAATTATTTTCCTACTTCGGGTTAATGAGCCTAGCAATGGTCATGATTACTATTATTGGTTGTGTTTGTAATGTCATAGAGTTAAGATTTATGCGCCATCTCGTGAAAAAAGCTATAATTATTTTGTAAAATTTTGATAAATTAAAATGTAGTTTGAAAGTTACATGGGCCCACAGATGGTTAAGGTAGAAATTTCTTATTCTTACTAAAATATTTTCACATCTCTGAAATTCAAAGAAATATATACATATTTAGTCATAAACCGGCTATTCGTTTGTTTGTAGCATTTTATATACACTGAGATTTATTCATCTCCAGCTATAGTCAATAACTTATTTTTCCTATTTAATCGGAATCTGATAAATTAAAAAAATAAAATCATCACATCCCTCCAGTACAGTAAATTTCCTATGACTGATAAGTGACGAATAATCAATAAATTATTGAAGTTATTGCAACATTCCAAAATTAAGAAAAAATATACAAAAAATTATGATATAAAGGATATAAAACCTATAAATTTGAGCTAATTATCAAAAGGAATAATATATTGTTTATTGTATATATTGGTTTGCGAACTAAGTAATAACGCTATTTTTAGTTCATGATTTTTTGTTATCATATCAGAAAATGAAAACGAGATCTCAAAAAATCAGCTTTTAATAATGTTATGCCATCTCATTTACAAGATCTCTGATTTAAAAAATATATATAATTTCATGACTACAGCAAATAAAACCCAGAAAAATGTTATTTTGAGCACGTGATTATATGAAATGAAATAAACTGGAAATAGGATATTTTTTTAAAACAATAAATGCGAGACAAAGTTTTTTTGACCATTTGCAATACGAAAGTGACTTATTCATTGAAACCATTAAAATGAAATAAAAATATAATTTCACTTGCACGAGCACGTGGTGCTTGACCGATCAAGAAATGATGTTCTGACATGATGCATTAAAATATGCATAGCAGATTTCATTTTTTTTTGTCTTACTGTCTGAAAATTGCATTTTAAGATGTCCAAATAGTCAAAAATGGTTTTAGCCATTGTACACGCAAATTCAGAAAGTTAAAAAAATATCATAAAAAGGCAGTAAGTAAAGTATTGAATAAAATAAATATTGTCATTAAATATAATAACAGTCCAGAATGGGATGTTTATTTCATATGAACCCTTTTTGGCATAATTAAAGATTATCCATTCACCTTTTTTAACTGAACGGCATTTGAGCTAAAAGCAGAAAGTGAAATATGATTTCCAATTCTTCGAATGTACCCGTATGACATGAATGCGTGGTGGAGTAGCTTTCATTATCATGCCATCGAATTAATGTAATTACAATTCTATTCATAAAGTCACAAGTTTTGATACTTCATGTAAAAGTATATGGTGTTCTGTAAAGCTTGTAAGTAATTTTTCTGATGTTTCCTAGTTTTCAGGGAAGAATTCTCAATGGAAGATGGGAATTCTGTTGCAATCAGGATTAGGTAGAGTCTCAGACATATTAGAATGATGGAGCCAATTGTGTGAAGTCTTAAGGATGTAAGAACACCCACTTCCGCCTTTGTTGAGGCCTTCGTAATTGCTTCCTAATGGCTCCAAACATTTTCAAATGCCGCTGGTTGAATTTTGATTTATTTCGGGATAATATTCGAAATTCAAAATATTATTCGGAACTTATATTTTAATTAAAATTGATATCAAAATCATTGATAAATCAAAACATCGCACATCAAATTTTAAAAAATTTTGGTTGCATTAAACAGATCAAAATAGATAAGTGAATTTCCTATGATGATGACGTGTCCACTTTACAACGGAAAGAGTAAAGCTTTTGAAGGTTCATAACCTGCAGGCCTGAGCACCCAAAGGCAGAAATATGACTTCTAGGTCATTTGATAATGACACACACACATATTAGCTTGCACATCCCCTTTCTACAAGGGGGCACATTCATACACCTCACAGATAGACCAATTATACCATAACCGGCACTCTAACCCAGGACGCCCAGGTCAAGTGGAAGATGAATTAAATCTGTGCCAGGAAGCCAGCAGAAATTTCTACAAACTAGCTATATCAGCTCAGAAAATAAAATTTATCGAATATTAATCATTATATCAAGATTTTTTGTTTTGCAATATATAGTATTTGACATGATGTATTTTAATGCAAAATTACTATATGTATATATTTCATAATATACATAAAATACTTTATTAGAAATTCAGAGACTTATTAATTCAGATAGAGGATTATTGGAGGATTTTCTATTTTAAAATATTTATATTTGTTTTAGTTCGAATGCGTAGTTTGATGTTATAACAAATTTAAAGTAACAAAAGTTAATAATTGAAATATTTTCAAAGAATCAAAAAATTAAATCTTTTAAAAAATGTAAATAAGATTATTAGAAAACTCAAAAGAGAATTTAAAAATTTATTAAAAAGGAGCAAAAGCGTTTTATACTTTATAGAACATATTTTATTCTCATTTTTGTTCTCCTGTTCCACTTTACGACGGTAGGCGATGTGCATAAACTTCTGAGGGTGTGGACCCCAGTACACCAAAGAGCAGAAGTCTGACTTCTAGCTCACAAATGTCACAAACTCTTTTCAGTGGACAGACATCATTCATGTATTTCATTCATTTATCCACATATCGTAATTTAGATCTGGAACAGAGAACGAACCCCTTCGATCCAGTACCCCAGTTATATTACTCCGACATGGATGATTTGTTTACCACTACAGATTTAACGGGCTCCAGTCATCATACACAAGTACAGAGAGTTTTTGGCTGACGGGTTCGAACTCACAGCCCAAGGGATGCTCATCTAACTCCCTACTAACCAGGCTATCCCAGCCTTTTTAATTATAAAAAATTCTTATCCTGAGAAGTATAATAAAATACGGCATTGATTAAATGAAATCCCGAGTATTTCTAATATTATCAAGAGTTTTAATAAACAACGTTCTAGGCTCAGATCAGCATCTAGATATAATATTATAGGTGATTACTACTTTAATAAAATAACAATTTAACCTTTTATTTATTGACGATATTTGAAAGTACCATTTAAATCTGGTTTATACCTTCGTTACATAAACATTTTTTCAGAGGGTAGTTAAAAGAGCTAGAATAATTTAACTCAAATAGCACGTAGTTCAAAGTAAAAATTAAAAATATTTAAAATATTAATAAAATTAATTAAGATATTTCAATTAATAAATTTTTTTCCTTGGAATTTCTGGGATTATTTTCAAGGAATCGTAACTACTGTTTTAAATATAAATTTCAAAAACTGATGACAAAATAAATCGGTAAATAAGAGGTTAAAAGCTTTTGTGTATTAGTTATGTATTTTATGTATTAAAATATGTTCCAAGTTTGGTAGATTTAAGTCATATTTCAGACTAAAAAGAGCTAACATAACAAATATCTATACTTTCATCATTAACTTTAACTGAAATAGTATTCACCATGAAATTTATAGTTTAGATGAGTTAATAAGATCATTATTTTTTTTATTTGGAATGATTGATAGTACATGCTTGTTATTTACTATAAAATCCAATTCTTATGATGAGTTGAAGAACGAAATGTTGAGAAGAATTGCATGAAATAATTTTGTATCCTTTTTAATTCACATTATAAGAGAATTGAAATAATTCTTCAAAATTCCAATTTAAGTATTCAAATATAAATACTCTCTTATTTACAATCCATTCTTGAATTCAAGTCATTTATCAAAATAAACAACACACTGCTTGACTTTTAGTTGGATGTATATTATTAGTATAATATTTTATTCATTGTTTCCAGTCGGTTTTGAGAAAATGCTTGGTATTAAAACAACTAATCAGGCGGAAACGGATTTTCGAATGTTATTTAGGAAATAACTTTTAAATAAACGTATCCTCTTTCACTAAATTTTGATAAAGGGTTTTTAATCTGTGTCAAACAGGTAATCCGGTAAATTTCAAAAATGCAGAAAGTTGAATTGTTTATAAACTTATTTTACAATATTTAGTAATTATTGCTTCAGTTTGAATGTTCAGATTTAATGAGATAATAAATTATTGTAGGTATGCTTTTAACTAACATGAATTTAGCATTCTTGTGACAAATCATGCTTTAATAAATTAAAATTGAGAATTCATATAGTCGCTTCTAAGATTCAAACTGTAAATGCAACCATTTATTAATTCCAAATGCAAGCAAATGTCATTTATCTTCAAGGGAAATTAGTATTGAACAGCATATTAAATGAAATGCTTTGTTTATCTTATGTGCTAGATTTGAACCTGAATTATGTAAAATTATAGCTTAACTATCTATGAAATGGATTGGAGCATCTGTTTTCGGTTAGTAAAGAGGAAGTATGTAATTACAATTTTATTATTTATCTTTGTTAGTTTGAAAACAAAATTCTCCTAACTATTTATTATTAACTTGTTAGATAATAGTTACTAATATAAGCTAGGCTTCATTATCTATGGAATCAAACTTACCTACAGATTTCTTTACAATTGTATTTATAAAATATAAAGCTTCCTTGGGATTAATTCTTATGAGGTTAGAAAAGGAAATTAAAATTTAATAAATATATTTATATGTTCAATTATGAAGTAAATTAAATAAATTTTGAGTAACAGATTTATTAAACTATTTAAAACATATATCATATGGTATAATTTATCATAAAATTCCTCCACATAAAACCAAAATATTTATTGTAATATCTTAAGACTTCAATTAAATATAATTATGGATAATAAGTTATTATAATAAAGACTTATTGAAATGTTTTTAAATGAAAGTACAGAAAAGATGATAATTTTTACAGTATATGCCATCGTCTACTTCTTATACCTGTATAATTTCAAAAATATTTTGATTTAAATGTTTATTGACACTATTTTATCATTCATACTGCATTCATTTTTTTTTACATTTTATTTGCTATCAACCCTTTCCTATATTTTGAAAAAATTATTTCAGTCTTAAATAAGAAAAACACAAACTTAATTTTTCACATCAATTTAAAAAACACTTTTATAGAATTTTCAAGATTATGCCATGTTTTATCTTCGTTCACATGCAACTTTTAATACTATAACTTTGAAATCGGCTCATATATATAAGGTTCTATATTTTTCGATTATTATAAATCAATTCATAATCAACTTTTTGTAAAACTTCGTCTCTAAACCTCTTCAAATATATTTTAACCCTTTCACTTTTATTTTAATTTAGAATAATTTCCTTCATCTGAATGAAGTTGCATGAACTTTAATTGCTCTAATATTAATTAGTATTTCATTCTTCTAAATAACAATACAACTTTCCCAACTGTTAATTTATGTTATGAATACTCTTTCTTTTTCCTTATAATATCCAGGATGATAAAAAGTAATATGATTAATATACATAAGAATTATAGCACTCAGATATTTTATGAATTACTACAATCCATAAAGCTGAGAAAGAGCTGCTATCTCATCGAAATACCATTACTAAATTAGATAAAAAAAAGTGATAACATCAAATTCCGTGATTCGCATGCTCAGTTTTTCTAGCACAATAGATTGAAAGATAAGTTAAGTTAAACCAAATCGTAAAGATCAACTTTCAAGAACAGATAACGAAGCGAGTATGTTTATCTAATGTCTATGAATTATTCATAACAGATTATTATAAAAATGGTCAATTTGAACTATTATCTTTTAATTGAAGAAGTATCGAATTAAATTTCGATTAATTTGAGTAATGGATCATAATTTAGAAAATAAATTGGCAGTAAAGTAAGAATATACATAAATAATGATAATTTTCGAAATAATACACCTTATATTTAATTTCAGATAAACAAAAAAGTTTTATTTGCCTTAAGCATTTGAAATAAATTTGTTTGTGTATTTAGTGAATTATTTTCTATAGCTAAACATTTCATGACACAAATTTAAAAATTTGATTTTATCACTAAATATTTCTTGTGTCCGTGTTTTATAAATCATTGAATAACTCCATGTTTTATAACTATAGAAAATATAAAAATTGATTGGGCATAATTTTAAACACTCATTTATAAGAACTGTAGCGTTAGCATTAGCATTATAAGCCAGATAACACCTACGATACCGAAGTCGACTTTTGTAATATGGTTATTTTATTCGGTTACTGGCCCTAGCCTCGCAGGTTCATACCGTGACATTCAATCGGTACATTGGTGACTTTGGCAGCGCATTCTTCTGTAAAAGCCGTGGCGCCATCTACCAGCAGCAAAGATCGTCAGACTCACTTAATGAGCAAGAAGCAGTCGCCATAACCCTTGGCGCAATACAAAATCGTTCGCTCCTTCGCCTACTCACTGGTGGGAGAGTACTATAGCTTTAGCGTTAACCTTATAAGCCAGATATCATCTACGATACCGAAGTCGACTTTTGTATTATGGTCATGTAACTCGGCTACTGGCCCTAGCGTCGCAGGTTCGTATCGCGACCTTCACTCCGCACAGAGCTAATACATACAATGCTGCAAAATAATTGCTTCATATATTGTATTCGAAAGAAGATTGATTTTTATAGTTATTATTAGCAAAACCTTTCTTTAACTCTTTCGAGATGGACGCGCCATAAATGCATCACCAGTGGACGTTTCCCAGAGCTGGGCTTACCATTCGCGCATTTTTGAAAATCGAACTCATGGGACGGCGATGCTAAAGTGGCTTTAAACTGGAATAGTTTTTAATCGCCAATAGATGGTTCCACATGTCCATTACTGATGAAATATAGTTTTGGAATCTTGACCTTCAATTTGCTTATATTCAAGGTCAATTTGGCCCATCGTCTGTTGAGGGGGACATGGGTAAGCGAAATAACAAATAAATAGAACTTCGTTGTATAACCATTAGCGGATTTTCTTTTTTTTTCCTTTTAATTTATAACTGTAGTTTTTTCAGGTTTTACAGTCAGTTCTTTTGTATTTAGCGTAGATTTTCGATATATTTGCTTATTTTTCTTTTTTTATTATTGAACGCCAAAGTTTTAGTTTATTATGATAAAAAACAGCAATTGGTATGAGGAAAAAATTGCTCAAATTAGGAATGACTTCATAATCTGAAAAGATAGAAAAAAGATAATGTTAAGGCTTAAACTTTATTTTGTGTGATTTTTTTAATAAAATTAGGCTTCTAATTTGTCCCCACGTCCCGAAATGGCTGTTGTTGTTGTTCTCTTGTTCCGCTTTACAACGGAAAGAGGGGTGCACTAGTTTCTGAGGGTTAAATCATGCCTGACTCTCCGGAAATCCGAAGACCCATGAATTTAAACCCCGAGGGCTGAATTGCTGGACCTCCGCAAAAGCAAATTTTGGCAAGAACTATGGTTGAATCCTAATGGACATCACTGGTAGCGGTACAACCCTTTCCGTTGGGAGAAAGCCCCGTAATAGACAAGAGGAGCCTACCTCCACCTTTTAGGATACCCACCAGGATGGCGAGATCCAACCACTATGCCAGAAACACGTCATCCTCATTTCAAGGTGCCCCTGGCGTTAATTCTAAAGATATAGGCCACTGAGCAGCCAAGGTCAGAAGTCTGACTTTTAGGCTGACTTCATTCATTCATCCATAGATCGTAATTTAGATATAAAACAGAGAACAACCCTCTCTGACCTAGTACCCCAGTGGTATTACTCGTCACAAAGAGAACTCTGTGA
This sequence comes from Argiope argentata, assembly GCA_026289955.1. Lineage (NCBI taxonomy): Eukaryota > Metazoa > Arthropoda > Arachnida > Araneae > Araneidae > Argiope > Argiope argentata. The sequence continues at coordinate 5,764 of JAOUZG010014634.1, read as the reverse complement.
CCACGGCAGATGTAACGTCCACCACATACACAGGAAGAGAGAGAGAGAGCCTTTGATTGGTGGGTTCGAAATGGCAACCCAAAGATTGCTAATCTAACGCCCTACCAAACAGGCTATCCAAGCCTCCCGAAATGGTTGCTTTTAATAAATGTATTGAAATTATTAGGATTAATTTCTTGATACCCCATTATCATTTAAATTATATTATAAGCAAAGAAGATTTAATTATATTGTATGCATTATAATCTTCTAGGAGGAAACTTTTTCCGAATTTTTTTTTCTTGATATCCTTTAGTGTAGAAAGGGAACCACAAGGAAATAATTGAGTAAATGTTATGCGCATCCATTTCACAGACGCATTATCCTTTCTCTACCCATTCGTTGAAGACCCATCGAACACGTTCATTAAAGACGCATTATAAATTGCTCAATAGACGGTCTAAAGACTTCGATTGCCAATTTTCTAACCCACGAAATGCCATTGATTTCCCCGATAAAAATTAATTCTGTAGTAGTATGGTTTAAAATCATTTATGCATGCATTTAAGGTTTTTTAAGAATTTATCCACTTCACATACGAATTTGTTTAATTTTCTGATTAGACAACTCATCCTATTTTGGTAATTTATTGTTAATTTGATTTTTTTAAAATAATATATGGAGCCTTTGGGATAACAAATCGTTTCATATTGATTTTTTTCGTATTTAAATACTTAATTCTGGGGCTTAATTGCAGACTTGAAAATAAAAATTCAGTAATTCGATGTGCGTGTCAGACACGTCATTGTATGCGAAATGGTTAAGTAAGTGAAGGATATGAAGGGAGAGAGTGATAGCAATATCCAAATTTGACGAGACATGTGTAGCAGCAACTAATAAAAGAACCCCCCCCCCTTTTACAAAAAGAAAAATTGCAAATAATACTTCTCCAATAAACACATTTTCTCAAATATTCTGTCATGAAATTCTGAAAACTTAAACCTATCATTCAAAATTTAAGTGTCCCTCCCATCTTTTTTTTTTTTTTTTTTTGACTTCGGATTGTTTTTCGTATCTTTTCAATTTTTACAAAATATAATTTTGACTGCGTAATTTCTCTTTGTATGTCTGTGTATATTTGTCTTGTTAGTCAACAAGACAGTTTTATCTTAAGCTTACAACTACTTTTTCTAAACTTTCATTTGTATTATAACAATATATGTGTAAGTTTTATATTTATAATTAAACGGTTTTATTGTCATGGGTTGATTTTATGTTTAAAAATGTTTTGTTGCCTTTATTATGGATGTGATATTCGGTGTAAATAATTAAATGGAAATATTAATGACTATATACAAGTAATTTTATAAGATTTTATATAATTACTTGTATATTTATATAATTACTTTATAAGATTTTTATATAATTACTTTATAAGATTTTTTACGATAAAGGATTATTCAAATTTCAGATTTAGAACTAGAAATGACGATCTACACATTGCATGCAAATCATCTGTTGCATTCGGCTGTAAAGGAAGAACTATTGCGGCTGTAGAAATGAAAAAGCCTTTGAATAAACAGCAGCAGGCAACATGTGTCAAATTGCTCATTCTTATTCACTAAAATGTATTTTCACGTTTTTTAAACCAAACTGTATAGATGTTTGTTTACTGCCTTAAGAAATATCTAAATTACCCTTTATATAATAAAAGTTTAAGTGCAATGACAGAATCAAAAAAATATATTGTTTGCATTTCCAAATGCATTGAAATAAATTATTTATTCTTTAAATTTAACGTTTATATTGGTTATTATTATTATTATCAGCCCAAAGCAATCGCCAAAGATATCATACTAGTTTATCAACAAAATGTACGAATGCCAAGCATTTACCAAATTAGAAATTAATACCCAAGTGCTGTTTGAATTAAATGATGTCAGTAGGTTACTTTTTAGAAAAATTATATCTTTAAAATGCGTTCTGACAATATTTTAGTATCTTCAGAACACATTATAAAAAAGAGTTTATCAGCTCTTTAAAAAAATTAAAACGCATATTTTTAATTTCTGTGTTAAATATTATTACGTATTCGAATTATGTGCTTACTAAAAGAAATGACAGACTCAAGTTTTTTTGTGTATATTTATTATACACCAACATTACATAAATATACGTTCTAAAACGTAAACACATAAAGACACTATTTTCAAATTTTTTAACATTTTTTTTTCATTTATATTTTTTATATTTTAATTTTTTTAGAGATATTTCAAATTATATTTTAAGTTTTTTTTTTAATTTTAAATTTTGATACTTTTTAATGAAATAATTTATGTAAATTTTATAATTTTTTATAATATAATTCTGTTTTTAATATTTTTAAATTTCAATTCTTATGCATTTTTTAAAAACTTTTTGTAAAATATTTTATAAACATATTAACATATATACAAATATACAAACATATTTACATATATACAAATAGACAAGAATATTTCCAATTATATACATTTTCACAAATATGCAAACATATTTACAAATATTTACATATATATACACTCATATTTACAATTTTTTACATATATATAATCATATGTACATATATACATATTTACAAACATATTTACATGTTTACAAATATTTACATATTGACATATTTACAAATATTTACATATTTACATATTTACAAATATTTACATATTTACAAATATTTACATA
>JAOUZG010014622.1:0-13608 GCA_026289955.1 Argiope argentata | reverse complement strand
ATTCGAGTAAGGAATAATAAAAATTGGAGTGCTTTCGTTCAAATTTGGAAAATTTTTCATTAACTTTATTTATCGCTAATGTTATATTATGTTACCCTCCAACACATAAATAAATTATTATAATGCTTCAAAATTTTGTTTGTCATCTCCCCTATAGTGTTACTCTTAATGCCTACAAAATTTCAAATTGCTAAGGTGAAAATTACAAAAAATCATTTTAAAGGTCTCTGGTCACCTTAAATGTGTCATACTAAATGGCAAAAAATAAACTAAGAACTACAAAGAATTAAACTAGGTGTTTTTAGACTTATTTTTTCTAAGTAAATAAAACGCTTTTAGAAGTGGAATTTTAAATAGGGAATTTGTGATGATGTAAAATTAATTAATGTAATGGTATTGTGTCATTAATATAATAATATCCTTGTATTTGTCATCTTTACGTCTTTCCTTAAAAATTCCTATGTCATTCTGATAATTTCCGATAATGTCCTCCGAATAATTTATTAAAATTTTGTGTTTTACCCACGTTGATTATTTTACATGACATAAATTTTTTTTTCATTTGTCTTTATATAAGAAGGAATACTTTTTGTACTAAAATAATATATTTAAAAAAATTTAATTCTGCAAAATTTTTATTGTTTTATTAATTTAAAAATGAAAATACAATTAGAATATTTTGGTTCTGAATCATTTCTCAAATTTAATAAACCGAAAACGCGATTTTGTTCTAGAATTTCTGTATAATACAAATCTATTTCTGAAAACGATTTTTTTTAATTCGAAACTTTTATTCATAGCTTCCTCTAAAGAATATTAATTATTTTTAACAGCGATATTTACAGAACACTCTAACCAAGAAATTTGTAAATAATGATTCGCTAATATTTTCATAACCTTTTTCAGAAATTAAAGACTGTACTTATTACAAATTCTAAAAGCCTTTGAAATCTTTGAAAATTTAATTCTGAAGATGTTTGCTTCTTATCTCGGTTGAGTTACCGATACGGCTGGCGAAAAAAGAATATTTACGCAGGTTGGAACAAAGAGCGTTTTGTCTCTTGATTACGCTATCGTCACTTTAAAATACGAGCAGACTGATAAAATCTAAAAAAAGTTATTCTTTTGATGTAAGGATGATAAATTTTATCAGTTAGTGCTTAGAGCGTGAAAATTCAAATACCAAATGTATTTCGAATGGTTGAACTTTTCACAAATTTTAATTTTACTGAAATTGTTGAAAGATTTACAATTAAAAGATTTTGGAACATAAATACACGATAAATTAAGTTGTTAAATAAATAAAACAAAAGTAGTATTTTTTTAATTTGCAAACATATTTATGCTGAATAATTTTAAGAAATTAATAAATGAATACTTTTATGAATTTCCATAACTGAAATTCATAAAAGAATTAATGAAAAATTAATGAAGAATGAATTCATTAAGAATTAATGAAATTCATAAATTAATTTTTGAATTTGTGAATTGGATTTATTTTATGGACGTTAAAAATATTAAGACTTCAGCTTATAATTAATAAAAAATTTAAAAAATATTTATTTTTTACAAATATTCAGAAGATTAGCTATCACGCCATTAGATATCTAGCCTTCCAGTTTTTTTGAATTTTACAGCAAAAGGACAAGGTACAAAAGGACTGTGATATAACTCTTACAATTCTGAAGTTTTGCTACTTTGGATGCTTGGGGGGGGGGAAGGAATGGTGTATGGCTCGATAAGTAATAGTATTTTAAACAGTTTTTTTTTCTTCGTATACACAAAGAAAACTTTGAATAAATCAAGAAAACAATCAATTTTAAACCAATTTAATAAAAATTACCGAATATGTCTATTTTATTATAGGAAGTTGACGGTTCTAATTATGTTAGAATATTTTTCATTACTCTAATAGTTACCGTAAAGAATTGCCAAAAAATATCAACATTCGAAAATCGAGTGAAGGAATTTCGATTTTAAGTTTTAGCTTTATTGAAAAAAAATGAAAATTTTAATAATTCGATAAATGACATTGAAAGTCCGAAATAAATGTCATTAGGATTACAGTTCTTTTTTATCTGATGAAATGTCTTTTTTTTTCTGAGAGTAAATAATATGTAAAAAAAATCACACAAAATATGAAATAATAAAAATTCAAATACTAGTTTAAAATTCTGATTTCGACATGCATTATGTCTCTTTTACGATTAATTGCATATAAGTTTCAGGAATTTAGATCCATTATATGCGAAAAAACAACTCAAGTTGATAAAAATTAATTTTTATCTCACGTTGATTTTGTTAATAATTAAAACTATTCCTTAAGAAATTATAAGCAAGGTTTTTTTTTATATTAGAAAAACAATGAATTAAGACAACCCTTTGCACTCCGATGGTGCCTCTGACTCACCATTCAAAATTGTGCATCATTTTGACGTTTCATTCATTGAATTTTCAAATGTAATTGTAAAAAACGTCTAGATAATGGTTAAGAGATGTAGATTAATTTTTCAAAGAAATTCGACTTAAAAGAATTATGTATATTTATTTTCCATAACAATAAACAAATCTTTGTATTAGGTGAATAATTTTGCATCTAATTATTTTTGGGAAAAGGATTAACATCATTTTTTTATTTACTGCTGTACTTATTTATTTATAGGCTAAGGGAATTTTCAAGACTCTAAAATATATCAAAGTAAATATTTACTATTCCTCAGAGTGCTGTTTAATTCATAACTCTGAATTCCTGTCGAAAAAAATCAATAATTTTTAATGAGTACTCATTTAGAGATATAGAAATACACATTTAGAAGTAATGAAGACTGTTGTTAGAAAAATTCAAATCCTGTATTTTCTAAAAATGTTCAGTATAAGATGTCTCATCTGCTATAGAATAAATGTAATTATTTTAGCAATCGTCGGTTTTGTGAGTATTCCTTCATTTTTAAAAATTGATGATGATGTCGTGTCCGCTTTTTACCGCGGAAAGAGGGGTGCAGTAGCTTCTGAGGGTATGAACCCCTGAGCACCCGAGGGCAGAAGTCTGACTTGTAGCTCTTATGAAGATGAAACACACACACACATACGCTTGCACAGCCCCTTTTTACAGGGGGGCACATTCACCCATCTCACAGATAGCACACAAAGGAACAACCATGCCCGAACCGGGACCTCCAGAACACGAGGCTACCTCTGTGCCAGCAAGCCGGCATTTTTAAAAATTTGTATATATATTAGGTCCAAAACGTACACTTTATGAAACAGATCATTCACTTTATTCATGCTTTGAATGAAGGGATAAAAAAATTTAAAGCTTTCAACATTCTTCCAAAGATACCTAAGATTTCCCTTTCCTAAATCTGCACTGATCTCTAAAAAATGTTTCAAAGTATTAAAAATCTATACACCTTCACTCCGAGTATGGGAACTTACTGATGAAAGCAGATTTGCAGAGTTCGTGCAGGTTCAGTTAAATAAAAAAAAATGAAATTGGATCAGAAAATTAGAAACCATTTTAGAATGAAGTTAATATATGTTGAATTAAGATAAAAATTTGGAAATTGTTTAATTAGATTTTAAAATATCATAGTGTGTGAGTATTTGCTACATTCAATTTTAAGGGGATATTTTACATTGTAAAATTCTTAAAGCATCTTATATTTCTTGTTAGTGTTTTGAAATAATATCAATTCATTTTGCTATTGTATATATATTTTACTTTTTTTACAGTCTGAAAACCATTAAATTACATCGTAATAACTGTCAAAATTAGAAGGATTTATCCTTCGAGAGAATCCATTTTGCATTTTTGAATCCAAAAACAAAAGGAAGTGGCAACATTAAAGACAAAGAAAAATCAAGATATAATTCTTCTTTTTTTTTCTAAAGGTTTATACAATGCAGATGACAGTATAATATTTTTCGTCACGCAAACTTTCTGTGTAAGGTTATAAGAAGGTCTTCATAACAAACGGATAATTTGCTGGTGAAAAATTCCATCTTCATTATCTTTTAAGACTCTATATGAGCGAATGAATAAGCGTCATTTAATGTGCATAAGGTGTGTCCTTGCTTTCGATAGTTCTGCAAGTGGCGTCGTAAGCCCTCCTTTAAAAATGGAAGACCTTGCATCGATTGGCATATTTCCCTTAAATTATCTGCTTAGAAAGGTATTTTAGGAAGGTTAAAAATAGCTTTAACTTACTCTGTTTTTTTCTGAATGAAGATCGAATATATTATTTTTTACAATAGAATACTGATTTCTGTATGTTAACTTTTACAGTAGAATGCTGATTTGCCATGATATTTGTATGCATATTATTTTATTTATCCTTACATACAATAAATTAGAATGTACATGTGTGGGCGCTTTACAGAATCTGTTTTCCAATTGACTTAGAGTTGATTTTGCATAGGCATACTCTGAAGAATTCCTTTTTTGACCTCGGTGAGATTTGTATAATATTTTAATTAAAAATATAAAAAATTTAATAAATTAAATTCATTTTTCAAGTTTTTTTTCTATTTCTACACTATGAAATATTATTGTACGAGAAGTATTATTAAACCAATTTAAATTTAATATAAATTTTGTTGCCGTGCATTTTTTTCTGAATTTTTATATAATTCAAAAATTGCGAAATTTCAACAAAAAGCTTTATTGTTCCAATGACATTTAAACTACTTTATTTTTTCATGGAATATTGAATCACGTGATTTTCTATCCATGTTGAAATCTTACAAAATTCTGCTTTTTACCCCGTAGAGTGTGCATGAGAAATCAGATAGTGAAATTACTTCACCACCAAAAAACGAGGATTTTGAAATAGATTTTTATATAATATGGATTAGAATAAATTTGAAATGTTATTTTATTGGAATTTTTATTGTCTTGGAACATGATTTCATTACAAAGCAGGATAAAATAAACAGGGGAAATATAAAGTTGTTAAAATAACATGGTGCTTCAATTTAAAAGGAATTATGAATATCAGTTACATATCAGTGAATTGGCTGAAATTAAACATAACTAATGCTTCCAGCTAACAAAGCATTTGTTAAAGACAGCTAGTATTGCATATATAAAAAGTAGCATTACTTTATTAATTATTATAATTCTAATAAAGTTATGAAATAATCAATTATAGTTAAATATTTACCATTTTATGATACTGATTTCAACTTCAACCTTAAGGTGAAATTCATGGAAGTTTAAATACTTAAATTTTAGAAATGAAAAGCCTTCTCTTTTTCTGATTTAATTCTGTACCGGTTGATTGATGTAAGCCGCACTTGTATTTTCTAATGCTTTATAGTACAAAAAGGTTATGAAAATTTTATATAAAACATACTTAAGTGAATGAGAAAAATATGACTCAAACTGTAATAAATAATCCACGAACGATTTAATCCACTTTAGTGTTTATGGTTCATTATTTAAGTCCTTTTACTAGCTGTAAATTTTCAATTTAAGTTCTTTTTACATAAATATATATTGAAAAACAAAAAATCTTTAATTCATTTTTTTACCCCTTCTTATCCTTATCCGATTTGTTATCTATGGGCTAGCTTAGTGTTATATTTTTAATGACCAACTTATCAACTAAAACCAACAAAATTACTATTATCTTTTTTTTTCACAATTTGGTATTTTTCATGATATAAAATTTCATTCATTTAAGTTGTAAAATCAAAAAATTAAAATAAATAATTAAATATCTAGTTTTTTTTATGCTTTGAGTATTTTAAATTTCATTTACGGCACAAATCTTCAATGTGGCCATGTTATAAATGGCTTAAGTAAATCAAAACTAATTCTTGGCATATTATTTCTATTGTCGTAAAATAAAATAAAATAAAATCTGAACTCTCTAACTTAAATCTTACAACTGATTGGTCAAAAGTTTTATTTCCTTGCAAGAAAGTAATTGAAAATAGATAATAAAAATTTAAAAAAATATGTAAATACAGTTTTCTTTTGAGAAACTGACTTAAAAAAACTTTCAATCTTAAATCCCCTTTCTAAATTATTTCATCAAACAATTTTTTTAAAAGTAAATAATCCGTGTATTTCTTTTTTTTCACCCTCCTTTTCTTTTCGCTTTCTGATCTTACAAAATCATAGGTTATTTTCACGATCCATGGAATCCACGATCCATGGTGCGTATTTCTCACGTAAAGCATCGATTTATCGTCGTGATCTATGAAACGTATGGATTTAAGGAACGGAAAGCTTTGATTTTGTTCTATGTTGCGAGTGCTGTCTTCTTTTATAAACCCTACTATTAATTTTAAGTGCTACCTTGCAAAAGGGATTAAGTTACATCAAAGGCATATTTTCACACTGAGTATGGTAGCTTCATCGTCTTATTTTTTTTCTTCTTTCAGTTATTTTCAAGAAAATCTTTTCAAATTTTACGAGGTCAAATATAAAAGTCTTTGCGCCTATTTTTTAGCCAAAATACGACTGTGAATACAAAGCGAACATATACATTCCCAGCAGTGAAAGCTCCTTGAACTATACCAGCCGTATCTGCCTTTTGCTCCGATGAGTGGCGCTGCTATCAGTCATTTAAGATGGCGGCTGTTCTTCAGATTTCCACAGCTTATGAGCAGCGAAGTATTATTCGTTTTCTGTAGAGCAAGTTACAAATGCCCACATCAATTCACAGGGAAATGCACCACACGTACGGGGAACAGTTTCTCTCTATTAGAAGCGTTCAATGGTGGCGTCGTGAGTTTCAATAAGGTCGTTAAGACTTGCGTGAGAATGAGCGTTCACTGGGAGAATCTGGAACACCCACCTTACAATCCAGACCTTGCCCCAAGTGATTTTCACGTTTTCTGCCCACTGAAGAAGTTTCTAACTGGACAGAGATTCGCATATGACGAAGAATTCAAGAATGCAGTCAGACGGTGGCTCCACAGGCAGCCGGAAGAATTCTACCGCAGGGGGATGTTTAATTGAATGCTGCGATGGGACAAATGTCTGAACCGGTGGGGTGACTATGTGGAGAAATGATGTAAGGTACGTATATTTGTAAATAACAGTATGTACCTGTTTTTAGAGAATAAAAAATAGGCGCAAAGACTTTTTGATTTGCCCTCGTATATGAATTTCTCGCTTGCTGGACTTTTTTTTTTATTCTCTCTATTCAAAGAAAAAGTATTTTAAGAGTAAAAATATTCCCCTTTGTTATTTTGATAAATTTCAAAATTTATCATCTTTCTTGAATCTAAATAAATCACCATTGAAAATTCTATTGTTTTAGAATGCACCAGGTCGATTTTTCAATAATCGTAATATAAAGGCGATTGAGATTTCATGAGTGGTCTTATCACCAAAAAATATCAATCTGAATAAATATTTTGGGTAAAATCCGTTAACAGAAAGTTGGCTGTCCATCTGTGTACTGGTAAGCTTGATTAAAAACCGCAACCAAGTAAATGAATGCCAGATGGTAAATAATTTTATCATAAAAACTATAGATCTAGCAAATATTATATCGACAGATTTTAAATGTGGTTTTTGTTCTGATATTGTAAATCTGTACCAAATCACGCATGCTCTATTCTGTAATTTTGCGCGTCCTTGGCGGCCTCTTGCTAAGGTCTCAGTTTATGAGCCGTAGGTTTTCAGGTTCGATACCTGATTCCACATAAGAACCATCGTGCAGGAAGGTCTGTTTTTGCGTTAAATCCGTCAGGGCCAAACGTCCTCCCGTTGGTGTGATGTAAAGAGATTGATACCAATTAAGGTACCGTCTTCGTCATCTGACCGCAGCTTATAATTACAAGGTTCGTCCCAAAATAGCCCTTGTGTTGCTTTCCAAGGAGACGTTAATATAACTAAAACTAAAATAAACTTTAAAAAACTGCGACTTTACACGCCATTTCTCGTTTTCATTCCATGTTCTTTCTTTCTAGAAGGAGATGTGGAAATCATACTACAACACAATGGTCACTGAATATAGTGTTAACTACTTCGCATACAATTACGTGTTTGACATGCGCATCGAATGACTGTATTTTTATACTCAAGTCTGCAATCAAGCCACAGAATTAAGTATTTAAATACGAAAAAATCAATATGAAACGATTTGGTATCCCAAATGCTCCATATATTATTTAAAAAAAATCAAATTAACAGTAAATTACCAAAATAGGATGAGTAATCTAATTAGAAAGTCAAATAAATTCGTATGTCAAGTGGCTAAGTGTTTCCACTTAAGATTACTTTAATTTTGACTTTATTGAAAACACGTGACTAACAAAACTTGGCCATTCGAAGATAACTTTACTTCAGTAATTTGTTCCACCCAACGATTTCATCTTCCAATCTAATAAGGATTAACCAGGTAATTTTTTTTTCAATAATCCTTAGAATTTCTTGTTTAATTTTACAAGATGCAATCATCAGTGCCTTCTGAAATATATTTTTATTTTTGTCAAAAATCCTCTCTTCTTAACTATTTCTTAATTTTAGTTCAAACCGCTCTTCCATATTATCTTGTAAGAAAGTGATAATGTTTTAGTTTGAGATTTTTGAAGCTTCTAAACGCGTGAGCAACAACGTGAGTTGGCGATTTATCGCTTTTTGGGCATTAATTTCCCGCTTTTTGGGTTATTAGAAAGATGGTTATCACATTTGGTGACTTATCGACAACAAAAAGTTACAACTTGGCTCTTATGTCCGCCATAAACTCGATTCTCGATATATCGACGCATGCGTATTCTGATAGTCACGTGATTGATTCAAACCTATTTAAATGAGTTAATGATTTAAATTATGTGAGACAAATAATGCCTTAAAGATAGTAACATTCACATCTGATAACATGAAATTTGAGATAACAGACTTCAAATGTTTAATTTATTATTATTTGCTTTTTTTAATGCTGCATTGCCCTGATGCTACAATTCATAATAAAATGAAGCATTACTCCTCACTTACCAAATGTACAAGTTGTGAAATCCGTCTTGGGATACTTCTTAATTAGGAAAAGTTGCTCATTAAAAAGATATAAATAGTTCACAATTGCGTTTTATTAATATTATAGAATATTTCATTCTTATCCGTATGCTTCCCATCTATTTGTAATAAATATTCAATGCAAATTAATTACTGATCTCTGATTATACATTGTTGATCATTGTAAAAGTGTGAAATATGGATAGGGATTGCTTGGATTCATTAACCCTTTATCTACTGACGGTATTTATAAGTACCATTTAAATCTGGTTTATATTCTCGTAATATGACTATTTCTGCCGATGGTATTCTAAAAAAACACGGAGAATGTAACCCAAATAACAAGAACTTAATATAAGCTAATAGTAGTCATGAAAAATATTTAATTAATAATTAAATTATTTCTATAAATTAAAATTTTTCTCTTGGGTTTCCTGAGATTATTCTGCAACTACTAATACAAAAATGAAGTTGGAAAATTGATGGCTACATAATTCAGTAGATAAAAGATTAAACTATCCTATTAGTGTAACAATTATGTTAGTCTTTCCTTATACACAGATAAGCTTATAATACTCATTTAAAAAACAATATATGAAACATATGTTAAATTTTCGGTAGCAGTGTATTGCTTGTCCGATTGTACTGAAATTGAAAGGAGGTAAGATATTCGGATTTATAACATCAATGGCTGTTATCCCCAGTTTCCAGATGTAGATAGATAAAAAGGTTTTATTGATAAATACAAAAGAGCGCGAACACTCAAAAACAAATTGAGATTTCAGTCAGTTAATGGTACAAATCAGTTCCACTGATGCGATACGGTAGTTACAGTGGAAGCCTGATTGTATTTTATTACATTCACAAATCCGGACGATGCTACTTCAATTAATTACCTTAGAAAGGCAGTTACAGTTAATGTCATTAGAGGAATTGCTGATTTCTCTTTGGCTCTAGTATGTTACTTTTTGAACTACATATTGGATGAATTGATGAATTAGTAATGTTACAATGTAATTATTCTTTCAATTTGGTTTATTTTCATAATACAGACATGGAATTACCTGTAGATTCGACAAACGTTCTTTCTCTGTATAAAATATTTAAATTTTAAAAATTAATCGTTATTTTTTACTAAACATTTTTAAAAAAATCTATTGCACTACTAAATATCAGACGAGGTATGTTGTTGTTGTTACTTATGGCACTTGTCATGGAGAAGCCCCCTGCTAATACAGTAGCAGACTTAAGCCGATAGGAGCGTCTATTGTTTTTTTTTGAAGAACCGCCAAATAGGCCCAAGAGTACCACTTAGCTACACACACATCAGATTAGCTTTTACAGCCCCTTTTTACAGGGGGGCACTCTCTCTCATCTCACAGCTAGCAAACAGAAGAACAACCATGCCCGAAGCGGGACTCGAACCCTTGACTCCCAGGACACGAGGAAGACGCGCTACCTCTGTGCCAGAAAGCTGACTCACACGGGGTATACAGCACATTATAGTATACAACACGTTAAGTTTGTATACATTTTTTCAAAAGCTTGATAGATGGCGCTGTTCTGGAATGTTGTACTAATTAAAAGTATCGTCTTTTGGGAAATGATCTAACCTTTTGATTAGTTTACGATCGGATGTTGATAAAACAAAAAAAAATGAAGGCAGATGATAGTTAAATAAAATAGATCAGTGTGATATTCTACTCATACATATATAATCTCGATATCCTGAGAGAAAGCAGGGAAATTCTATGAAAATTACCTACTATACTGAATACTATTTCGACTACTCCTCGACATTTTAGGTTAATCCTAGACGAAGCACTATTCAGATGCAAGTCTAGCCGACACGTGTCCACTAAACTCTCTCCTTTTCCCGACTCTCTGAATACAAGCAGCTGAAATTTACATCCTGTACTTTTTTTTAACGAATAGTTTAAATTCTTTAGCTGAATGTATTGAGAAATTTCCACTTTTCTAGATATGCCGGAATAGCAAATTTCTGTAAATTAATCAAAAACAAACATACTCTTAAGATATTTTTCAATATAAACTAAAATTTTAAAATCCTTTTTTTTGGATTTTTTCGCTAAGGCCTCGAAATGAAATGTTAAAAATTATTTCCATGCCATAATAATAGTATTATATTTCTCCTACATAAATATTAATTTTTACCAACAAAAATGTATTATTCGGTTTAATAATTTGGTTTGGAAGAGATAGTGAAATAAACTGGATGTGAGATAAAACCATTTTTCTATTACATCCTTTCTTGTCGTAGGCATTCGTAGCAGTATCAAGTTAAAGCAATAAGAATTTATTTCAGCTAAAAGTTGTAGGTAAATCAAACTCATTATGCAAATTTATTATACAATATTTAAAAGTCGTATATTGTTATTAGTCAATTCAAAATACATATTGTTTGTGGATATATCAAACGAACGAATCAAGTTTTCATAACTATCTATTGAAAATAAGTGATCGCTTAAAATTAGTTCAAATTATAATTGTCATATAATTGGATTAATTTTATTAGCCTATTTATCGCTATCCATTTTCAATCATTCAAATAATCATAATATTCTTATCAGTTTCAATCATTGTTTAGTTTCAAAGAACTTTTATACGTCATTTCATGCTATGTTCTTTTATTCTTTTCCACAATGTAATCACACCTATTAACATTCTTCACCACAGGAATTCATTTCCTCGTTTATGACATGCAGCTGCACGTACAGTTTTACTTAGCAGCTGAAAATTCCGTAGCTGCATGCTCTCCCTTCGGAATAAGTTTACCAGACGCGTTAATTATACATGCAAACCTTCTCTAATAAGCACAGGAACAAACTTTCGAAGTTAGTTTTAAAATATCAAAGAGCGTTCAAGAAATGGTGGTAAAAATTGTTCTTAAAATACTTTTTTCTGTTCTTTGATTAATCGTGGATTTACAATTTGCATCAAAAATAGTAATTGCTTTATAAATTTGTATTAAATTGAAAATTTAATAAACTTATACTGGTTTATACTTAAACTTATACTGGTGAAATTATGAATTAATAACTTCATATTAGTTTAGAACCAATTATTTTAAATATTGACACCCATGGAAATTTTTGTTGTAATTTTGTAAATACTTTTCTAATAAAAATATTTTATTATGAAAATACTTTGTGAATAGAATAAATTCACTTGTGTTTGCAGATAGGCACATGCCAAACACAGTTGTGCATATCATAGAACATAAACTCTTAGTTATATTGAGCTGATAAGTAATATCAATTTTTTTTTCCTGAAAAACTTGTCATAGATTCAAACATTATGTTGATTCAAGACGAATGACTATGCACCTGTTAGGTACTAATTTATTCCATTATAAGTTTTAGGATTCTAATTCAAGTTTCGTTTTAAAAATAGACGCAAAAGTTTTACATAAAAAGTAAATATGTATTCTTGTCTATCGAATAAGCATTCAATCAAATTACTTGCATTTTTGCTGCCATCATTTCACTATATCATTTATTTGATAAATTAATATTGGATAATTTTGGATCTAAAGTGCCATTATTTCATTATTTATACCATTTTTTGATTAAATATTGGATAATTTTGGATATAAAGTGCCATTATTTCACCATTATATCATTTATTTGATAAATTAATATTGGATAATTTTGGATCTTAAATACTATTATTTCATTATTACATCATTGATTTGATAAATTGATATTGGATAATTTTGGATCTTAAATGCTATTATTTCATTATTACATCATTGATTTGATAACTTAATATTGGATAATTTTGGATATAAAGTTGTATATTTATTTTATGTTAACTTTGATGTTGGAACAATTCCAGTGCTGTTTAATTCTCTCCTACGCTCTAGAGTTAATGTTCGATCGTTTCATTTAATGTACTGTAGAATACTTTTACGTTGAATATTCGGGTTTTATTTACGTTTCGGCTATTTAATTGTGATTAATTAAGTTTTTATGAAACATATGTCTATTATATTTATTTTCTCATTTATTTATAGAAAATGAATAAAAAATATATTAAGAAGGAAATATTTCGCGAATTCATTCAACTTTCTCCTTAGTGTAATGATTCTCATCATTAAATATATAGAAATTTGTATATCACCACATTTCCACAATTAAAAGATAATTTGTCTGTTATTTCACATTTGTTGTCATTAGTTATCACGGAACTAACGGATTTTGCTACATTATTCGCTCTTTCCATTCGCAATATCATTAATATTCACTGAAACATAATAAAATCACATTTTCTGAGAAACTTGATAAAAGTGATATCCTTTTTTGAGATTCTTTGATGATGGATTTATGATTATGAAACGTTTTGTCATTTGTATTGCAACATAACAAAAAAATTATATAGTTTATTGAATACAGATTAATTTCCTGTTTTACAACATTATCGATAAATAGGGACTTCGTAACTTGAAACAATTTCCATGTGCCGTGTGTGTGTGTGTCGCCGGATTCAATTGAATGCCATCTCTCTCTCTCTCTCTCACATGCCGTGTGTGTGTGTGTGTGAATGCCGGATTCAATATCCCATGCCGTGTGTGTGTGTGTGTGTGTGTGTGTGTGTGTGTGTGTGTGTGTGTG
>JAOUZG010014620.1:0-11361 GCA_026289955.1 Argiope argentata | reverse complement strand
GCGTGTGTATGTGACTGAACTCCTCCTAAACGACTGGTCCGATTTTGATGAAATTTTTTTTGTGTGTTCAAGTGGATTCGAGAATGATTTAGATTCACAATTCAGTCCACTACAAAATGTAGAATTTTAATTATTAATTAAAAACTAACTTTCCCACCAAAATAACTTCCTTCCCCCATCGCAAAATGAGTAAGGTTTTAGGGTTTTTTTCTAGCAGTGATGAGGTTAGGCTTAACATGTTAACGATCAATTATTTCAAACGATTTTTTTTATTTTCATTGCATTTATTTCATTTAAAATTAAACATCGTTAATTAATCGACCTTTAAGATTCATTCTGATGTACTTTTGAATTAAAATAAAACAGAATAAAGGAAATTAAAAATTTCTATCCTGCCCAACTCATGTAGAAAAAAAAAGCATTTTCTGGTGATGAAGTTTAACGCATGCGCATTTTGTTGAGAACTTTATTTAAACGGAGACAAAACTATTGGTTTGCTGTTTGGTTTTACTTCGGATACACGTTGTTAAAAGGTTAGTTATGTTGCTTTTGTAATTAAACAGTATTTCTATTAGTTATATATTTGTAAGCACATCTTTTTTTAAAGTTATTTTAAGTCGTAGTAATAAGTAATTGCCAAATGAATAAGGCTTCGATTTTTTTCCCATGCTAACAATGTTCGGCTTAGCATGTTTTCAAGATTCTGTTTATATATTTTTTAAATTTTTGCTGCAAATTAAATCCAGAAAAATGTAATTTTCAGCACACGAATCTTTGAAATGAAAAAAATAAATATATTTTTCTAAAAAAGTAAACGCTAAATATAGTTTTCTATTTCACAGTATCTATATTATTAATTTTATAAATCAACTTCATGAAAGCAAAATTGTTTAATTCATGCAGAGTATTCATTCAAATCCGAAACCAACGGCCAATTTGTAAATCTTCAATAACAGGCACAAATATTGTTTTGAAATTTTCATGATAATATTACAAGCGGGCAAGCGGCACGAAAACTCGCCAAAGATGGCGACGTTGGCGAGGAGCCTCGCGCCAGTTTGATTGGTTTGGCGAAAGGAATAGTCTAGTAGCCGCTAGATTGTGCGAGATGTTTTGAGAATTTTCACGAGATTCAGGTGCACGCGCTTCTCGGCTATATAAGGACGAGTAGCCGGCGTGAGTTAGTTAGTTGCTATAGTGATTTGATCGAGTTAGTTGAGAGTTTGCTCTGAAATAAAAAGCGTCTCGCTGAACTAAAGGATTTGTGAGCTGTGTTTGCGTTTGCTGTTAACGCTGTGTGATTGAGCTCGCTGTGATTAACTGTTGCTATGATATACGATAGCTGTTTTGTAGTCTGTTTTTATCGTGCGTAGGACTTGAATTTACGCTGTAATTGACTGTTGACTTCTGAATTGTACTTATCTAAAATTTTTACTTTATCAATTATCCTGTAAATAACTGTAAATAGCTGTAAATAAATTTGTTTGTGTTGTCCTCAAATAAAGTCCATTCAATCCAAACCCGCTACGCTAAAAACGTAACAATATTTTGCATGCTTGAATTAATTCAAAATGTGATTTTCTGTTTAAAACTTGATATTATTGACTTTTTTTGAAAAAAGTTTAAAAATCAATGCAATAATATTACTTGAGGTCTTCTGTAAAAAAATATATAAGATATATAATTCATCTAGAAGTGCAAATTATATTATTATATGTTCATAAAGCATAAGAGAAAAGTTTCAGAGTTGTAACTAAAAATAGAATGTGCATGGAGTATTTGAAAATTTGAAGAGTATCACAAAATTCCATTTTGAGAAAAAGCTAAAAATACATTTAAATGTACATTTACAGACCAGAAACATAATTGAAATAACTTAATTTGTTAAATATTCATTTTCATTAAAAGAATTGTTTATTTTATGAAATATATACATCTATAAATTTAAAATATATTTGTAAGAGTTCTCAAAGAATATGAAGGAAATACTATTGGTAAAACCAAACCAACTCCCTTTTTTCATCAAAAAAAGAGTTCAAATAAAAATTAGACTTGCTTCATTAGCCACAAAGAATAATTTATATTCATATAACATTTTAAAACTATATGTGCAGCCATAAACAAATATAATAAAAAATTTGAAGCAAATTAAAATAAACCTGTTTCATAAATTATGAGCTTATGTTTTTCTTCTAATTTGACATATGCTGATTTTTTTTTCATTTCATTGTTATTATATGATAACAATATGATACATGCTTATGAGATACAATTTATTTTATATAATGAATTTTTTTCTGAGTTATAATAAAGGAGCAATCAAATTTTGATATATTTTCTTCGTGGAGACAAGAAGGCCTTTACAACTTTGTTGTTCACTTGAAAGGTTTTTTAAATGTAAGTTCCCTTTCACCAGTAAATACAGAATGAAATTCTTTACCATATTTAGCACATATTAGACACATTTTTGATGGAAAAAAAGAAACTTGCTTGAAGGATTTGAAGAAATTTTTCCTGACATTCATGACAAAGAATATTCTTCAAAAAAAATACTAAAGTGATTGCACTGAACAATGTAACTATTATATACAATTTTAAGATGATGAATTCACTATTTCAGGTTTATTGTAGTTGGTAGAAGCTTCCAAAATGTCATTAGAATTGCTTGTTTATAAATCAAAGGATTTCTTTGTCCATCATAACATTTTCAGACATAACATTTCATAAATTTATTTGGACGTCCTTTAGGCTTTGTATAAGGTTGAATTAAGAATCAACTTATAAATAATTGAAAAGTAGTTAAGTAAAAATAAACATTTAATTAGAATAATGATTTTAAGAGCGATACACGTCATACTTCGGTGTTACATCTTATTTCATTACATATCGATGACAATATTCGTTTACAAAATATATGCACATGAATACAATTACGATTATTTAATCGATTCACTTTATGTGAACCTTACATTCGGCCCCGCTCAATATAAAATTTAGACAGTCAAAAAATAAATTTTAAAATTGAAGCGTAAAAGAAACAAAAATTTTGATGACAGCTCAGTAGTTCTCATTCTCTTCGTCTGTGCTGTTCTCTTCGTTGGTCGGTGTATTTCGTTTAAAGTAAGGACGAAGATGTTGTGCGTGAAAAACCTTGACAAATTTATTCTGTTGTGTCGTAGACTTGATCTCGTAGCACACGGCCCCGACTGGACGCACAATCACAAATGGTCCTTTGAAAATGCAAGAAAGTTTGTGATCTCCTTTCTTCGGCCAGTCGTACAATACGAGATCTCCTGCCTTGAAGGAATGGGATCTGCGGTGGAGATCAAATCTCTTCTTGTTTTCCAAATGTGTTTCATACACATTATTTGCCGCTTCGGCCCTGGCCAAACTTAAAAGGTCTAGTTGGTCTTCACGTGGAGTGTCATCTATGAAGCTACCAAGGTGAAGTTCACGGGGAAGGCGTGGCTCATAACCATGAAGTAAATAGAATGGTGATTTCTTGGTGGAATTTTGTTTTGTAGTATTGATTGCCAATGAGGCGTTTGGAAGTAATTCGTCCCATTTATTCGGGTTTTTGTCAATCATTTTTTTTCAAAGTGGACACAATTATGCCATTGGCTCTTTCAACAATGCTATTAGCTTGTGGCGAATAAGGTGGAGTCGTTGATTGTGTGATTCCATACTTTTGAAGAAACCGCTGAGTGTGACGAGCGGTAAATGCTGTTCCTCTATCAGATAAATACATACTTGGCGGTCCATATCTGAGTATTATATTATGATACAGAGCATCAGTCACTGTATGAGCGGCGAGAGATGCAGAAGGTGTTGCGATTACTTAGCGTGTGGCGTGATCAATTTGGACAAGGATATTTGTGTTTCCGCTTCTTGTTTCTGGCAAACAGATTACATGGTCAGCGGACACAATTTCCCAAGGTGTGGACGGAATTGGTAATTGCTGCAAAAGACCAGAGGCATTAGCAGTGCGTCGGTTAACAATTTGGCATTTATGACAGCTTCGAACATATGCTTTGCAGTCCTTGCGCATGTTTGGCCACCAATAACGCAATTGTAAATTGTGAAGAGTTTTTTTTGCATCCATATGTCCAACATCATCGTGACAGGCAATCAAAGTTTGTTCTTTCATCGCCTTAGGGATCACTACTACAGGTCTCGATTTTTCGTCTTTCACTCGCACAAGAGTGTTGTTATAGATATTGTAATTGCATGTTATTGACATTGTCTTTTTGCTTGGATTTTTCTCTTTGAGTAAACGAAAAATATACTGACAAAAGTCATCTCTTTTCTGTTTCGCACAAATTTCAGATTCATAACTTGCAGTAACTGCTAAACAAACAGGTGGTGTTGGGTAACGTGAAATGTGATCAGCAATGACATTTTGCTTTCCTGGCCGGTGCTCAGTTGTAAAATCAAATTGAGCCAAATCTACTAAATATCGCGCAAATTTTCGATTAATTGCAGATTTTGCAATTACATAAGCAGTTGTATAATTGTCTGTGATGAGTTGAAAATTGTGGCCAAGGAGATAGAGTCGAAATTTTTCAGTCAATGCCCAATGTACAGCAGTACATTCCAGTTCATTACTGTGGTAGCGTGTTTCAGCATCTTTTAACGTACGCGACGCATATTCAATGACATGACGCTTTCCGTTCTGTTCTTGGGATAAAACTGCACCGAGTCCTGAATAAGAGGCATCAGTTTCTACAAAAGTTGGTAGGCCTTGTTTGAAATACGAAAGAATGGGAGCAGTAGTAATTGCAGATTTCAAAGTTTCAAATGTTCGCTGTTGATCATCAGTTAAAACTATGGGAGCGTTGCTGGTCTTCTTTTCTAAACCTTTTAAAACGCTCGTAAGTGGTTTGGCTATAATAGCATAGTTACGAATATACTTTCGAAACTGATTGGCAAACCCAAGGAAACTACGGACTTCATGAATTGATTTGAGAGTTGAATAACGTTCAATTGCTGCTATGCGTTCCGGATCAGGACGAACACCATCTTGAGAGACAATTCGGCCAAAAAGAGAGATTTCTGGTACTGCAAATTGTACTTTTTCTTGTGTCAGCTTGAAACCAGCTTTTTGAGTTGCTTCAAGGATTTTACAAATCACTTTGAGATGGTAATTGAAGTCATCATGAGAAGTCGATATATCATCAATATAAGTGTTCACATTGTAAGGGGCTAAATGATCGTAGGCTAACTTAATCGCTCGCGTCATTGTAGATGGGCCATTTGTGACTCCAAAAGGCATTCGAAGAAATTCATAATGTCCGTCAGGAGTGACAAATCCAGTTTTGTGGGTGTCAGTCTTTTTTATGCGAATGCAGTTAAATGCAGATTTTACATCCATTTTAGAATTGTAGCGCTTGCCTGCAGTGCGTTGAATAACGTCTTCCATTTGGTCAATTGGGTGCGGATCAATTTTCGTGATAGGATTGATAGTGCGAGAAAAATCGACCACAACTCGCCTTGGAGTACTTTCATGGAAGGGCTGCTCCACAATAAAGGCAGGGGCTGCGTACGGTGAGTTAGAATGGCGACAAATTCCTTGTTTTAACCATTTTTGAATCTGCATTTTTAGAAACTGGCGATCAGGCTCTGAAAGTCTATACGGTCTACATTTAATAGGCTTTTCATGCTGCAATTCCATTTTGAATTCCACATATGGACATAATCCAATGTTGTCATCATTAGAATAGAAAACGTCAGAAAATTTTCCAATTACTGCATCAAGTTGAGCTTGTTGAGTTGTAGAGAGTCCTGCGGATTTAGGGATAAGTTTTGTTTCGGATGAAACTATATTAGGTGCAGCTTCCGGCAAAGTAACATCATCTAGTAAGGGTTGATGATGAGCGACGCAGTTGATACTAGGTTTTGAAGCATGAATACATTCGTACAAATGAAATGAAGTTGGAGTGGAAATACATAATGAACCATTAGGTTCATAAGTGCATCTAGCTTGAATCTGTTGCTGCCAATCAAATCCTAAAATAAGTTTAAATGGAAGCTGGGAGCAGATTCCAATTTTAGGCATCATATGTTCCACATTTCCAACAATTATTTTTAAAGAAATCCAACCAATTGGCTTTATTTCATGGTCAACAACTTGGAACTGTCCATCAGTCCACGGGTGAATAACAATATCGTTTGGAACACAAGATTCTTGAATAACAGTAATGTCTGCACAAGGATCACAGAGGGCTTGAATCTCCGTATCATTATTAATTATAACAGGTATTAATGCACGCCTATTCGTTTCAGTTCTAATACAATTAATGGAATGATTATTTGCAGCTATTGATCTTCCAGATGTCGAGTTGCGATTATTGTTGTTGCGGCGGGAATTTGAATAGTTCAAACTGGTGGTTTCGACTAACGTGTTATTATTAGAACTAGTTGAACTGCCTGCAGACGGGAATTGGGAACTAGTTTGACTGTGGGAATTTTGATTTTGTCGTGACGTATTTCTTGGTTGAGCTATGGTTGAACCACGGGGAGGAGGTGGTAAACTACACATAAAAGAAGCATGGCCTTTAATTCCACATCTCCAACAAGTAATATCTCGAACGTCGTCAGTTATTGGATTGTATTTACGATGCTGTTTATCATATGTATTAGAAGATCTAATTTGAGTTTTCGGGGAATGTTTCTTATGCTCTTGTTTTGCACTACGAATAGCATCAAGCGCAGTTGCCCTATCAATTAATTCTTCAACCGTGTTAGAATTTTGAGTAGCTAATGCAATTTGCCATTTTTCTTCTGTTATATCACCTATGATCATAGAAATACGGTCAGGTTGGGGAATAGTAAAGGGAGCTTTTTCCAAGAGAGCATCTTTTGAATAAATATAATCGACTAAACTTTCATTATGTCTCAATTTTCGTTCACTTTGGTGAGCCAAAAATTCTTGCATTGTTATACGTCTTTTGAATCTTGAGGCGAGAGCATTTTTCCAAGTATTCCAATCATTGAAATTTTTTCCTATTGTTAGTTGCCAATTTTTAGCAGATCCCGAGAGACGTGAAATAGCATTGGTTAATTTTAATTCGTCGGACCAGTTAGCTAAAGTTGAAATTCTTTCAACCTCCTTTAACCATTCGAGGGCATTTTCAATTATGTCTCCCTTAAATATTTGGATTGAATTTGCAGTGTCATTTGTGGATGTGATTTGAATCACATTCGGAGCTATTTGCCTTTCTAAAAATTGTTTTTGCGTTCCATCAATGTGGAAAAAATAGCTGCGATATTCGGATCTATTTGAGAAGGAGGTGTAGGAATTGCAGCTTGTGTAGAAGAATTACTTAAAAGTTCTACTTGTTTTCGCAAAGACTCAATTTCTGTCAATAATTGTGCATTATCAGAAAATGTCTCCTCTTCATTAAAAAATTTCATGCGACGAGCATTTAATTCATCCAAAGTTCCATCACTTTTTCTTTTATTATTATCCTCAACAATACGCGAGATTAAATCATTTTTATTTCCGGTTAGCAAAAGATTTCTGAAACGCAATTCTTTTTTCAGTTGAATCATCGTTAAACTTTGTAGTGGATGCGCTTCTAAAGAATTAAAAATAATATCATCACTTGTTGACATTTTTTTTTTATTTCCGCTCAGGGATTCTAGACGAAATAAGAATTTGTCGAAAATGGCTTGGCGCCGTCTTGTGTAAGAAGCAAACACGAAGTAATTTAATTCTTCGGAATAATTAATATTCGTAAAAAAGTTAACAGAATATTCGTACTTATTTTACTTTTGATAAAGAGTCTATTGATATTTTAAAGAAATTCACTTACTATGCAAGAAGTTGTCGTTGTTTGGAGATCATTCAGGCAAAAAAAAATCTTGGCGAGATTCTAATCCTTGGCGAGGAAGTCTGATGATTCCAATTAGGCTTTGCAAATGCGTAAAATTTTTCAAAAGTATTTAAAGGTTTAACTTTGAAAAAGTCCTTTAGATACCGACTACGCCATATAAGGTTGAATTAAGAATCAACTTATAAATAATTGAAAAGTAGTTAAGTAAAAATAAACATTTAATTAGAATAATGATTTTAAGAGCGATACACGTCATACTTCGGTGTTACATCTTACTTCATTACATATCGATGCCAATATTCGTTTACAAAATATATGCACATGAATACAATTACGATTATTTAATCGATTCACTTTATGTGAACCTTACATTTGGGTAGTGAAAACTGATAAAAACAAAATTTAGGGAAAAAAAGGTAATTAAAATTAAATTTCAACCCTGAATACAATGGTTTTTGTATTTAATTTCAAAGGAACTGAAACGAGCCATTCGAATATGAAATGCATGACGAATAAGCGAACAAACCAAAACAAACAACAAAAGAAAGAAAAGGTAGAAGTTTTTAACATCTGCCAAAGCAAAAACAACAGCTTAAAATCAGAATTACTAATAGCAGTGTTTGGAGGAAAACGAAACTGTTTTTACTTCAGCTGTTCAAATGGAAACAAGTGGGTGTGGCATCCTAATAACAATTTTAAAAAATGCTGATATTGTGCAAACGAATTAAAATTTCAAAATAAATTTTTTCCAAACGATAGCTTACAGTTTAAGTATACATCAAATATCAAAATAAAGATATCGCAAATTTCATCGATTTTTTACATTTTTATCGTCCAATGTGCCCTTAGTGTGTTTATTTTATTCCTGAAAGGATATATGTTTTAAACAATTTTTATGTTTTTTTGTGTTTGATGCATTTAAAATTAAACATTGTTAATTAATCGATTTTTTTCGGATTCATTTCGAAGTACTTTTGAATTAAAATAAAACAAATAAAGGAATTAAAAATTTATAACCATTTTTTGTTACCCAAACTGGTGTAGAAAATTCACGCATTTGCTTAAAAATTTAAAACAGACTCCCTCTAACTGTCAAACATTTGACATCAAAGTATAAGAAAGGAATATTAGGATTATCTTTGTCAAAGCCTTCAAGTTGATTTCTTTCGACCCTGCTATTTCATGATAACATGCATTTATAATGTATACATTATTAACTCAATTAATAAGCTTTAAAACAAACATGTTTTAATTTATATCTTTTGAATGCAAAGCTAATTTGTAAAACTTTACCACATAACTTGAGATGGAAGATTGGCTCACCTATCATTTTGCTTCGAAATTTGAATGCACCAAAATTATGTAATGGCACGCGATTAGTCATAAAAAAGATCATGAGAAATATTCTTTAGGCTACTATTTTGAACGACAAATTTCAAGATGAAGTTGTACTTTTACTACGGATCCCAATGATTCCTTCAGACTCACCTATCCCATTCAAACGTTTGCAATTTCCAATTCGCCTGGCATTTGCTATGACTATTAATAATTCACAAGGTCAAACGATGACAATTTGTAGCTTAGATTTAGAAAATCCTTGCTTTTCGCACGGCCAATTATATGTTGCGTGTTCGAGGGTTGGAAAACCATCGAATTTGTTTGTTTATACCCCACAAGGATTAACCAAAAATATCGTGCATGAAATGGTATAACGATAAATTTATTTTTTGTACATTAAAAAAATATACCTTTTAATAACAATAGACGAATTTCATCTTTTTTTACCCTTTCATTAAAACAAGTTTAAGTTTCAGTTTCAGTTCAGTTTAAGTTTTTATATTGAACTTGGCTCATTGTATACGCATACTCACAAGCAATCGATAGGTTTAATTGTGGGAACTGTGCACCTGATGACGTCAGGCATTGTAACAACATTTTCATACAATTTTTCATATATATATATATATATATATAAGGAGAAGAGGAAAATAATTTTCAGTATGAGAGGAGAAAGAGTAACAGGAAGTCTAACGGTGAAAGGATAATAAATCTAAAAGAGAAGATAGAGAGAATAACAGGAAGTCTAACTGGAAATGGGGAATAAACCTTAGAAAGAAGGGTTTTAATAGGAAGAAGAAAACTTATCTTATATCGTAGATCGCAGGGAGAATAGGTCGGAAGACTAACTGTAATAGGAGAATACATCAATTGGAAGATAATTTTTCTCCGTTGAATTATTTGGTTCAAAATAAACCCTCTCATCTCAAAATATGCCGTAAATTTGTCTTTTCAGAAATCATTGGTCTAACTCAATATGTTGATATATTGTAGCACAGATATATTTAACCTAAATTTAACACTGGTCTAAGATTCCTGTGCCAAGATTGTAAGCCTTATTTTAGTCGTTTAATTGTTTATTTTTGATTTTTTAAGTATTTTTTTAAAAGCAAACACATTGAAAAAGGGTTTCTGCAGATTGAGAGGAGCTTGAAAGATGGGAAACTTCTAAACTCTGTCAAAAGAAATTTTATTTCAAGAATTAGGGGAATAACCTATTATTTTCGAAATAAAATTATAAACGTATTAATCAAAACTATTTGTAAATTTTTAATTTAAAATAATTTTGAGAGGAAATGAAAAGAAGTCCCAGACCGAATCTTGATCTCGAGGTCTAATTTTCTATTGAATAAGTTATCAGGAAATGCAATGGTAGTTTACAGATTACAGGTATACAGGTTATATAAAAAATTTGAGAGTCGTTTTTAGTAAATGGTGGGATATTAAGCTTTGGAATTTTAATGAATCAATATCTTAAATATATATTACCAAAACTCGCATCCGGAACTCGTGCCCTTTCCTAAATTCTGAGTAGCAGTCAATACTCTTGCTTCAGAAGAGCAAAGATAACGGGCACCCTTGGGTTTAATGGATTCAAATTTGCATGGATTGTTTTTATTGCAGCCGAAGAATATTGTTATTCTTCAGTGTGCCCCCTCAACGGGATTTTATTTGGATATGGAAGAACGAGATCCTTCCAGAAATGTGGCGAAAATCTCAAAGGCGAGAGCCGGCGAAAAGAAAAGAGGCGACTATAGTCGAAAAATGGAAATATATGTTAAAAGGATTTTTTCGTATATATATCTAGTTCAAAGGCAAAGTATCTTTTTTTTTTTATCGTGGCGATGAAGGGAAACTTTTCCCGATACCAGAAAGACAGTAAGGAGAATTTAAATCTGTGTCACTGACTGTGAAAGCTTTCGTCGATCGCGTCGATTTTGGAAGTTGTTTTTGCTCTGGATTTATTTACGAACCTCCCAGGAAGTTTGGCTGAAGATAGTGATAGGATGAGAGATTTATGGCTTTTTATATACTTCTCATAAATATGTATCTCTTATGACGTTCACTTTACTTTTTTACATGCTTCTTTTATATGTGTTCTCCTTTTGACGTACATCCTTTGTTTTATTAAAAAAGCTGATTATATTTCATTAAAAGTAGCTGCTTTTAATGAAATATATTGTCGCGT
>JAOUZG010014617.1:26069-40074 GCA_026289955.1 Argiope argentata | reverse complement strand
TATATATCTTTTGATTAGAAAGCAGTGCGGATTGTGGCTAAAAATCATCAAATAAACACATATTACCTTTTTAATTTCGTTTTATTCCAGCTCTAGAAGTACGCTGCTGAGCACAGAACAGCCCTAGGTTTACAAGGCGAAAAAGAATAGTATAAAAGGACCGACACATTTATCTGTAGTCTTATATACTATGATATTCTTATAAATCCCACACGTGTAGATTTTTGACATTATTTCTGATACATTTGACCTAGAGAAGAGAAACAGGATTATTTTAAAGTATCTATTTCATAAAAGATATTTATCACTCATCGAAGGAATCCTCTAAAAGAATATTTAAACCGGTGATTTATTATCCATCCACTTGGCACGTGTTGTCATCAATGACGCATTATCTTTAAAATACTTGTTTTATTTATTAAATAGAAACAGTGGAATGGATCAAGAAATAACATTTTATTACTAGCTAAATTAAGACAGAATTTTGGGAATTAATTGTACTTAAAATCAGAGTAAATTATCCTTACACACACACGCACAGGTGGTATTTAAATAATTTGTTTACTTCTTCTATACTACTTAAATAATTCATGTAAATTCAGATTTACTACATATATCTATAATGATCGTTTCATTATTCAGAAATGATCACTTTTCGACGGTTATATTCCATTAAGGGGTGATACACGAAAGAATATTATACAATTTTACTAACTTTATTGCTAAATATAAACCCCTCCCCCTTTTCACTTTCCATTCAATTGTATTTTGCGAAACTAAACCCATCCAAAAGCATCCGTAAAACCACGGGGAGAATTACATTCCGTTGGCAAAAAATACTCATATTATTAAAAAATTCATGATGTGACATCTATTTTTACGAACCGGTGCTGAAAGGAATATGTAAGGTTTGGGAAAGTACCCTTCTGAGAACGCCCCCAAAGCAATTTTTGCTTCTTCCAGTGGTGTTGTGATTATGTTTTCCCACTAGTAATTGTTTTTCTCCCACTTCCACAGTTCACATCAAATGAACTTGTCTGCTCAAATTTAACAATAAATTTCAGACAGAATGCAGTCATTAGATCAGAAAAACTTTTAATTTCCAAAATTTATTTAGCACAATTACTACTTGAGCTGGCACCCTCTCTTCAAACTTCCACACCACACAAGTGGGTGGACAATTCATGTGCAACAAACAATAATGATTTTACATATTTTAGTCATTTTTCATACATTTACTTCTTTATTTCACACATTAAACTATTTTATTTAATCTTTTATTGTATTGTAATTTCTATTATTCCAATGATGAACGAAATTTGATTTTTTTTTCCAAATGCTATTGTTATTTAGTACCTTCTGAGTAATGCAGTTTCAGCAACAAAATAGGAAAACTAATCCTCATTTCTTTGAAATGTTCAATTAAAATTAGTTGTAGTATTTCTCGCCGAATTAAAAAAGTCTCAGATTTGGCAATTTTCAATCCATTTATAGCGTTACTTTTCTTTTGAAGAAATATAAATAAATTAGATTTGTATTTTTATAAAGTATTTCTCCTATATTTTTTAAAATTTCTTTTTCAGCAAACTAAAAAAAATATCTAAATATTTAAAGTTATTTTGAAGTGGCAAACATCGTAACATAATTCAACATAAGTAATGCCCCACTTGGCCTATATTTATGTTAAAAACTTTGATACCAATATTTTTTTTCAAAAATAATAATTACAATTAACAATTAATTTTTCTATAAACAATGTAATGTTTTAAGAAACAAGATTTTTCATCAAAAATTAAATTATTTCTTAATGGTATTATAGCTATTAAAAGAAATCGACCACCGTATTAAAGAATAGCTATTTTAGTTACTTCACATTTTAGAGTTTGACTTTAAATAACCGAAATCCCTCAAAAGATTAAAAATAGCATTTAGTTAACGACTCAATCAGTCTTTATCCTAGATAATCACAATTCTTTAGTGGATTTTATTAGTTTTCTCTAAAAAAACTCTTGCTATAAACAAACTAAAATTAAGGGAACAATTAAGGTGACGCTGGATAGACATTTGCACCTCCTAAATTCTTTTTCGGAGCAAAAACTCCAAGCATTTCCTTTGCATTCATTTTTAATTACCCCATGCGATTAATTATTTTGCCGTCAAGTGCCGATAAATGTTGGTCTTTAAAGTGAACATTCTGAAGCTCTTTCGGAATTCTATCATCCGGTTTTAATTTATATTTTGATGAATTGTTAGAAAGACACATAAGATTTTTTCGTAATATATTTTAGGAAATAATATAGCAGAAACATTTTTACAGCCTAAAAACAGAAAAAAATATCTTAAGCAGAAATTTCTGAAGTAAATCATTTAAAATATTAATTCTATGATGGCATAGGTATACTCCGTCCCAGCCAAAGCCATTCGGATAAAATTAATTCTATGATAGAAAAACAGCTATCTTAATTCCAGTATAATTAATTACCTTTTAACTTTTCTAAGTTTGAGAAAAAAAATTTCTGTTGAACATTACGATTACTGTGCTTTTCTCTGTGTACAGATTTCTATTGAGATAGTAATTTTAGATGATTTTGTATGTTTATTTGAAATTGATGTATATTTTTTATGTATGTTTATGTATTTTTTTTATTTGAATCGAAAATTTTTAGGTATTTTTTATTGAAGACATCGCTGTTATTAAGGGTTTTGTAAATGCACGTTTTCCTAGATTTAAAATGTTTTTCTGTATAATTTTTCGTAAAAAATTATTTTATTTTTCTCTGACATATACTCATTATTATTTTTTTGTGCATCTCTCTGTATAAAATATCTTACTTTTACAACATATACTACATTCTGTTTTGGAAATAATTGCTTTAGTTTCTTTCCACAGTTTTGAAAAGTGGTCCGTGGTTTACAACAATGACTGGTGAAATTAATTGTTAATGTTCTAGATGACATTTGTATTGACAATAATGAACTGTATTCCCAATCACCCTAATGGTATCATAATTTTCTCGAACAAGAATGTTCAGTTACTTCCGGTTAATACGCATAACCGGCAAAAAATAATTTTAATCTATTTCCGATTAGTTTTATACCTTTCATGTACCAGTATAAAATTATTTGAAATAAAATATATCATGTTTGCTAATTTTTTCAAAATGTGTTCAACCCAAATGAATGATTGAAAGCTCAAATTTAGTTTTACATTACATATAAAATTAACTAAAAATTTTGCAAACTCATTCATGAAACATTCAACAGTTAAGGATCTCTTAAAAAGGAAGCTATATTTTAGAAACCTTCTTGAATTAACCAAGATAATCATTCAAATCTTTACATTTCAACAGATTTTCAAAATATCACTAAGCGATTAAAAGGCTACTAACATGGTTAGAATTTTCATTTGTTGACTATCATATCAAAATTTAATCACTTTATGGGAAAAAGTACTATTAATCAGAATTATAAACGTATAAGCTCTAAGATTATCTTCAATATAATTCTTTTTCAACTATTGTCTTGTGAATAAATATTCATCTTTAGAGTTTCTCATGTAAAGAATAATTATATACTTAAGTATCAACCCATTAAGGAATCCAGATGTAACTTACAACTGCAATTAGACTTTACTGAAGTCCATTGAATTAATTAATTCAGAGGACTACTGAATTAATTAATTCGGTGGAATTAATTAATTCCTTACTTGATTTACGGAATTCTTTACTTGTTATTTTATTTTCAAAAATCTCCTCTGAAGATCTGTAACAAATTTTCATCCTAGGAATTAATTAATCCACTGAATTAATTAATTCGGTGGACTACTGAATTAATTCCTTACTTTATTTACTAAATTAACTAAATTCCTTACTTGTTATTTTTTTTTTCAAAATGCCACTCTGAAGGCCTGTAACAAAATTTCATTCTATGAATTAATTGTCCACTAAACTAATTAATTCAGTGGACTACTGAGTTAATTAATTCCTAACTCTATTTACTGAATTCCTTAATTGTTATTTTTTTTCAGTTAGCGCCTCTGAAGACCTGTTAGAAATTTTCATCCTAGGAAATAATTATTATCTACCTTCTTCTCTGTAACTAAGCGACTTGATGGTTAGATCTCGGCTTTGGAATTGAATTTTCAGGTTCGCGATCTAATTCCTCTAAATAACTTTCGTATAAGCAGGCCCGGTGCACTCTAAATACATCAGCACCAGATTCCTACAGCCGGTGTTGTTAAGAAACTTGAAGAGTGGGTATTGGCTGAGGCATCGTCCTCGATATCTGACACCGATTCTAAATTAAGATGAATTAAGAATTTCTCCCAAAATAGCTCGAGTATTGCTCTAAAATGGAAAGTTATTATAGCCAAACTAAGTTAAACTCACAATAATTAAAATTAAAAGCTATTCCTTGAAGTGAAAAAGATGTTTACTGCGTTTCCATAAAGTTCAATTTCAACCTGACAAAATATATACTACGGAATATTCAGGTTTTGTCTCTGTATTAAGAAATAATAATGCATATTGTTTTAAAAAGGTCACCTTGAATCTGGATAGACCTTAGATAATTAAAGCATTAACATTTCGATAATTCTTGAATAGTTAACTATTCGATTATATATATTGAATAGATAACTATTCGGTTAGATAACTATTGATTAGATATTCTTGAATAGAAACTATTGATTAGATATTCTTGAATAGATAACTATTGATTAGATACTCTTGAATAGATAATTATTGATTAGATATTCTTGAATAGATAACTATTGATTAGATATTCTTGAATAGATAACCATTGATTAGATATTCTTGAATAGATAACTATTGATTAGATATTCTTGAATAGATATTTATTCAATTTATTACTATTGATTAGATATTCTTGAATAGATATTTATTCAATTTATTACTATTGATTAGATATTCTTGAATAGATAATTATTCGATTTATTACTGTTGAATAGATAACTATTAAATTAGAAAAATATAAACAATTCGATTAATTCTTGAATTAGAAAAAGGAAACTTTCATTTTTATATTCCTCAATAATTATCGAATTATTTTATATTCATGAATATTAAATAATTTTAATGATACAGTTAAATTAGTAGCTTCTAATAATATATGTATTATTTTGTGTTTTATTATGAATAGAATGAGATTCATTATTTGATTTTAATATTTATTTCCAACCATATATTCTTCCCATGAATTTCCACCTCTCATTTCTCATATTCATTCATTACTTTTCAGATATCATTCAACGTAGCTTAAAATTTAGTTCCTCAATACGTTTGTTTCTCTAGAAATTCCAGAAAGAATTTTACTCTTCGCATCAACATCCGCATCACTCAACTTCGAAATAAGTTTTTTCGAACTATATCTCGGGCTCAAAAGTTTCAACCCCTTTCGAAACCTTCTTCAAACAGACATCCGGGATTGATTTATGATGATTAGCGGTTAGAGGCCAGCGCAGTCTGCTCGCTGACTCCGTTGTCAGACGACGGGAACATGCATTTCGCAGTCGCAGATAGTAGATGGGATTGTTTTAAACAGAGGGTAGCATTTAATGGAAGAAGATGTGCGTTATATGAAAGCGTCGTTAATAAGATGCATTATATACTTATCTTTTACCCTTTTATTTGGTACAATCTTAATTTTAAATAGAAGTGTTTATTAAGTACTTAATGTGTAATAAGTATTTAACTAACTTAATTAGCGAATTTCTATTTCTCATTATAATGAATCTGTCTTTTCAAATTTACAAAGGACTTTTCAATCGTTTTATTTATTCTTACTTTTTGAACGTTTTTTTTTACTTAGAAACAAATATTGCTCATAATTGAATAGCAATTAATGTGTAATTTACAGTTAAAAATTAAGTGAAGTTTATATAAATTGTAAACGATTTATTTATTTAAATAAAAGTTGTAAACTAGTGATATCATTGTAAATCCATTGCTATATTTTCCACTTATGTTTTAAAAAAAACCTATTTATTTCATTTGCAATAATATTTAACTTATTTTTTTAATTTAAGTTTGTGTCCATGTGTTGGAAACTCGTTGATAAAAGTGAATTTTTCCCCACTCAAGAGTAAAGCTCTCTTGCAAGTTAAATTCAAGTCCCGATTCCCAAAAATAACCGTCGCGTAAAAAACATTGGAGCCAACCACCCTCAAATTGTTGTGGTTTGGTAGTTTGGAGAAGGAATGCCAGCTCATGTGAAATCCTCGTCCTCTGACTACTGTTCAAAATTACTAGATATGCCCCAAAATAGCTCTGTTGTTGCTTGGAAAAGTGACGTTAGTATAAGTAAACTAAAACTAAATCTTAATTCTAAATACTAAATATTTTTATAAGGAAACCGATGTCACCATTGCGTTATTTTTAAACAGATCTTTATATTTTGTCAGAATTTTTGTTATTTTCTAGGACTTTAATGTAAGCTCTCTTACATAGAAATAAAAACTGTTCTTTTATTGCTGTTCTTTGGGTTGCCAATTTTCGCAATTGCTACTCAAAGATATTTTTTAAACACCTATCAAAAAAATTAGCGAATCAATGTTCCTATGAATTATATTAATAATTTCAAATTTTAAGTTTAATAAG
Source organism: Argiope argentata (assembly GCA_026289955.1). NCBI lineage: Eukaryota > Metazoa > Arthropoda > Arachnida > Araneae > Araneidae > Argiope > Argiope argentata. The sequence continues at coordinate 33,457 of JAOUZG010014617.1, read as the reverse complement.
TTTCAAATAAAGTATTTTAGTCAATTTCAACTTGGTTTCCACTCAGCTTACCGGAACTAAGCAACTGCCTCTTCCGCCAAATTAGGAATGTTTGAAAACAAATAATAAAGTAAAACTTTTTGACTACATAAGAACTAAAAATAAATAAAAGTAATTCAGGCTTCCATTTTAAAATTAATACATCTGATATGTGAATTGAATTTTTTTAAGATGCTCGAGGAAAAAAAAATTTGGTCATAAATCATGATGAAAATCAAAACTCATCAACTACAGAAGAACCCATAAATAATGCTACATAGCAACATTTGTAAAAGAAACATTGGTATTTCTGATTAAATTTAAATACTTTCCCCTTAATAAAAGGAAAATCGTTGATCTCAAATTATATTCCGTACTACTTAACCACTGGTTTAAGATAACATTTTATCTATTTCTCTAGCAATGTGTTTATTCTGTAGACACTATTGAGTACTAAGTTGATTGAAAAACATTGATCAAGAAACGACTATTTTTAGATTCATTTGGCATCAGAAAAATTATACGACAAAATATCACTCCAAAAGTGAAGTGTTACTTGATATAGTCTAAAGATCATAGTGTAAAAATATAAAATGCTATATCATTAACTTAATACTATTAATTTGGATTTGAGTAATATAAACGAATTTCAATCTCTCTTCATCAAGTAATAATACACTAAACATAATGTGCAAGAATTATAGGTATTTTGCCAATGGCCGGTCTCCAGTGAAAAATTCGCGAAATAATGAAGAATTTCGCCAAATTTCTTTGGCGATTTTTTGCTGGGTCTCGGCTATTAGGAAATGGCTAAATTATAAAATTCACGATAATTTTCCGTAGCAGGATTCAGTTCAAATAGAAAACATCAAGAAATTTTGAATTAAATAAAGTTGTAATTCATTTTATTATGTTGAATACATATGTTTTCTAGTTATTCATTCTACTATTTTTAAATTTTACAAAGTTTAGTCTATTAAAACAATTCTTAATTATCTTTAAATGTGATTTTGTTATGAAAAAATACAGAATATAGGTTAAGATTTAGTTTTAATATCAGTTTGTGTCACACAAAATGCATTTACTAAAGTGACTGCAAATATAACAGTAATATTTGTTTTGATACAGCACGATATTTATTATATGCTGATGTGTTGTTTATTTGTATTAATCTGATGTTTATTAAGTATCACAATAAGGTGGCTTTGAGGAATTGAGTTTTATGCATCTATATAAATACTGGATTATAGTAACAATAATTATCATTTCATATTTTAATTGATTGCTCCGACAATAGATAATAATATAAATGGCCAAGGATTGTTTAATTTTCAAATCTATTCTTCGAAGAGAAATTCTGTAAACTTCTGAAAATATTTGGTAAAGTTTAATTTTTTTTCAAAAAGAAATTACGCGGAATATTATTAATACGCTTTTCACAAAAAGTTTTTTTAGAATTTTTTTTTTTAATTTTTAGTTAGGCCTTAATTTATTTTGTGCAAATATATATAATATTTTCTCTGATAATTGAATTTTTCAGAATTTTTTCCTTTTTATTCATATGAAAATGCTAATTTTTCAAAATTACATCTTTTAAAGAATCATTCAACTTTACTTTTTATGTGTACACTGTATCATCCAACCAGAAATCTCAAAACGCTTATATGTAAAATGAATTTATGAAACACCTCAATAAAATTGAATGCTTTTTCTTAATATTTTCCAATATTTTTAACAATTAAAAAGTCTTTTATATGTTATTTTTTTTAATTTAATATGGACAGTCTTTATGACGGGAAAGCAATTAACTTGAAAGAAAATCATATTTTATTCTTACAACTTTTTTTTAAATGTGAAATTTCATAGAGTTTAGGGAATTTTTTTTTATTTATTTAAGCTCATAAACTTATTTTAAAGAACTCAAGTGAGTATATTATTAAAATATTCAGTATCTTCAAAAACAGATTATATAATGATATTTATTCGAAAAGAAAAAAATATATATTCTCTACTTTCATGGCAAGTGTGCACACAATTAATCGCCCATGTATAAAAACTAATTTAATTAATTAATTTTTTTAAAAATATTAAAAATTAAATTAAAAAATAATAATAATGCTCGTTTTTAAAAGAATAGTTTTAGACCCTACCTTATTTTTCAAAAGAAATTTCAATAACTTTCAAAGCCACGATAATTTGTCGGGAGTGAAAACAGCATGGAATCATTCCTAATATATGATTGGATGATCACCTCCTCATGTCAACTTTCAGACCGAAAACGATCGAATCGGATCGGATTTGTCGGGCTGTGCTAAGTGGGTAAAATATGGTCTAAGAAACCTTAGGCTATCTGATAATGACATTTTGTTTATTATCAAATCTTACTGCCAAATCCTGATGTTTAAATTGACTGCAGCAACAAATTCAGAAAAATTACAGATAATTTAAATGCAACAAAAGAATTATAAACATCAATAATTAAATGAAAAAAACGTTAAAAAGTTGCAGTGTACTACAAAAGATTTCTTCTTAATGAGAAATAAGGTGTGTAATATTGTTTTGTTACTGTCAGCTTGTTAATACCGTTTTAAAACGCCCACAAAAGTGACAATGAACATCCATTCAGCAAATTAGCTTCTATTTTTCCTCATTGTGCACTCAAAATGTTTAAGAAATTCTAGCATTCCATATGCTGATATACTATCAGGCATCCGGTTGCTAAAAACGGAAAAGGCGTTAGCTGATGCTTTATTGTAAAGGTAGGTAAAGTTAGAAACAATCATGAAATGAATCTTTTGAATGCGAACAAAAATTTTCAACAAAAGCTAAGATATCCACGTTGAACCTGAACAACTATATGAGCCTGTAGAAGATTTAGTGCAGTTATCTGAATTATAATATTTGTTATTTGAAAAAATATTTTTTCACAGGAAAACCGATTGAACATGCCTTTCTTTGCACATAAATCATTTTAAAAGTCAATTTTTTTATTATATATGTGGAGATATTAACGCCTTTCTTACATAAATAAAAAATTTTCCCTAGTATTTTCAGTTATATCTTACTTAGTGAATTTTACAAACTCGCCAGAAGCCAATCTGTAAATGGAGGTGATAAGTTTCTGATACATGCGTTGGTCCACTTATCCCTACTGACTCATGAATAGATCTAAGGTCGTATTATCCTAACTTTAAAGATGGCAGATGCCTCAAACGGTAAGGTTATACGAGGCAAGTGAAACCATTACGACTGAAACATTTTTCCTACTACTACTACCGTGAATAGAAGTAGTATATATATATATATATATATATATATATAGGTATTTCAAGAATAATGCGATATCAGAACTACATATTTCTAAATATATAAATATCTTAGAATTTCATAGTCTTGTTCTATTCTATTTTCAATAGCATTTTATAATTATTTTACTTACATTTATGGAAATAAAATAAGCAATACATGAAATACGAAAGAAACATAATAAGTAATTTATAAAAATCAGGATGCAATAATAAACCTAATAATAAAAAAAATTAAGAAAAATGATAGATATTTTTTTAAAAAAATAAATGCCCGAAAAACTTGAATTAATATTTACGGCAATGGAAATAAAATCTTGTTTCTTTATTTTATAATTTAATTTTGAAAAATGTATTATTTTCAAAAATAAAAAAATGCATTTGTTTAAAATAACTCTGAAGAATTTGCTGAATCTATTTATACAAACGTTTCATTCCTTGAAAAATAAATAAAGGAAATATTTTTAATCTTGAGAACCTTGATGCTTGCCTTATTTGAAAAGTTAAAATATCATTAGGTTAAAAAATATTTTAAGTTTAGTTTTTATGAATAATTACGTAGGTATTTTGTTCAAAGGAAAATGATTAAAATTTTTACATTCGATTTTATCATGATGTCTTTTTCGGTAGTGGTTTTTAATTAATTAAAGGCAACAGATATTTGTTGCCTGTAATTGCTTAGGCAATGAGTGTAAATGCCAATATTCATCAGCATCTTTTAATCGCATGTACATATAACCTGCTTTGATGGTTGACTCCTGGTAAAAGAAAAAAAAAGAAATTTGTGAAATTAAAAGGTTTCAAAGTGAAGCAGGGTTTAGTTAAGGGAAATAGTTTACAATTACTTTAAAAAATTGAGTATATTTACGTTTAAAAATGTTAAACTATGAAGCTTCAAAATTCTCAAAAACTAGCTATCTTTATCCCGAAAGATAAAACACAACACACGAATCTAAAGATTGACATTTTTCATTTAATGGATTGAGAAATTAAGAAGAATTTCCATTTGATGGAACCAATTTAGACATTCATGATAATTACTGAAATTGATTGATGAATTATTCTTGTTAAAGTGAATAAATTGAAGGGGGAAATGATTTGATTAGCAATTCATTTTAGGGCTAGAACAGATTTGGTTTTTCTTAATGGTTGGTCATAAATTAATTTATTCATCTTCATTTAATTAATCCAACTTTATTGATCTGATTAATACAATATATTCAAGTCTCATTATATCAAGTATATGCAAGCCTCATAATATAATTTTATTCCAATAGTTCTATTTTAATGTGTCATTACTTTTTTTCTACTTCATGTAATTAAAGAATTATATAAATTATTCGGAATTGATTAAAAATAAAAAGATTTTGGAACATGAGAAATTAGAAACTGATACAATATATGAAAAAAGTCCCATCTCCACTTCGTAAAAAGACGGAGAGGTAACAGAGGATGAACTCGAATGTTTTTGATAGATGATTTAAGAAATTTCATACACAAAATTACATGCATAAAAAACCATGAATAACACACTTCATCACGTCTATTTAATAAAAAGAAAATAATAAATTATATAAAATCATTTAAGGTTTCCCCTTATATTCAGCATGCCCAACAATCGCTTTAAATCTATGTCTTAAATGTGTTCTTTCGGATTAATATAACACAGTTTGAAATAATCAAACACATTAAATGCAGAAGAAAAATTGCAATAATTGGTTTTATCGAAATGCAAAATCAAATCTTGGTATAGTAACATTAACAAGTAGTATAAAGTAATATATTCTCATGGATGTAGTAGACCTTAAAATAAAATTAATTAGAGATTATATAATTACCTCATTTCATGGTAAAACAGAGTATTTAAAATTCACCAAAGCATATATAATAAAAAGAGGATAAGAAATAATTTTTATTTATTTGTTATTTATAAAAATTATATTGATGAATAAAAATGTATCCCAATATTATGAAAGATCTCGATTCTTGTGGTTATGTAATTAAAATCTTATACTCTTTCTTAAATAAATCTTTAACTTCAAAAATTATAATTCTCATTTAAGATAAGTTTTATCCTGATAACATAAAACTTATAAATAAATGTTGAAAAAATGTATTTTGGCAAAACTTTATAGTATTATTAAATTGATATATTAATACATCTCCTCAATATAATTTAATATTTAATTATTTTGCTTAAATATTTTATTTTTTAAAGAATAAGTATAACAATTTCTAGCTTTATATATGCCTTTAGATTTTAATATATTATAGTTTTTTAGTGTGCTAATATAAATTATTCTCTTTCAAAAACTATCATGAAAGTATTTGATAACTTTAAATAAATTTTGCTATTCCTACTATTTTCCCTAAGCCTATTAAATGAGAATCATTTTAAAAGTTTCTGTAATGAAAACGAGAAAAACTATTCGATTCATTGTTCTACGTTCCTTTTTCGCTGAAGTGGAAAGTAATTTCCTTACAACTTAAATCGATATCGGTAGTCAAACTTGAAGAATCTATGCTCTTTTCATCGCTTTTCGAAGTATTTCATAAATTCTGGCACTCATTTAAATGTTCTCTCAAATAGAAAAGATGATATTATTCGTCATTTTTAAAAAACAACGACTTTTCCAACAATGAAAGATTCTTTGGATTTATGAAAAGGTTCCACTTTTCTTTCTACTTATATATTATTAAAATGGTGTAGTAAATTTTAAACTACTGTTAGAAGAAAATTTGTGACATAGATATGTAGATAAAAGTGACTATTAAATTGAGTTTTACTATGAATATTATTTAATTCTACGCATCATGATTTCAATATTTGACTCACTTTTGCTGAAGCATTTCTAAACTAAAGAATACTTGGGTAGTAATTCACATTACTTACTAAATGAAAGACAATAATTTACCTGAGTAATTAATAAAAATAATATATAAATATAAAGAAAAATATAATCCTGAACAAACGAATCAGTTTTAAATCTGAAATTAGTTTATTTGGGTAAATTTCTTTTTATCATGTGCTTTATGTGGGAGTAAGTGGAACCGATTTTGCTACATATTTATACTGAACTTAATCAATACTGAAAGATTCGAAATGTCTGTTCAAAGGAACTACAGTGGGTTCAAAAGACGCCAGGATGTTACTGCAAAACTTCCACTCTTCCTCAATCTTATTCAGTGTGATAGATTCAATATAAAGAAAACCTTCTTTATTTACCAAATATGTTTACCAAAAGGAAGTTTCAGGTACAAAAGAGGTGTTTTTTTTGAGAAGTCATAAAAGATATTCAATTAAACATTCTTTTAAAATTAATCTACCGAATGGGGTTCTCTTTTGTACACAAAATTTCGTAAGAATGTGGTTTGTCACTGAGGATTTAAAGGACAAGGTCTCCTCTTCCTAAAGACAACATCCCCTTGCAGACCTTAATTGCCTCACCCATGCTCATTTGCCAGGGCTTTCCGGACATTTTTTGCACTGTATTGGGATTCTTGAACTAGTAGTTCTTTAATCCAGTAGAGTAATTTTCTCCACAACAACATCCCAACCTAAAGGACCAGGCCCCTTAAATCACAATCCCCAGAAGGAAAGAGTGCATAGCTATGCCTCAGGACACTAGCAATCCTGTTTAGTCGCCTTTTACGACAAGCAAGAACTTCATTGGACATTTTTTCCACACCCGGCCACCACACGGGTGACAGGGCAGAGTAATTTTCTTATTTTTGAAATGGATACTTAAAATCGAATTATATTAGAAATGAGTAAGTGCTTTGAAGATTACAAAACTGATTATTTCAGAAACCAGTCTAATCTTGAAATATCTTATCAAATAATAACCACCAACGTCATCAAGGTTCAGCACGATTTCCCGAATTTATACATTCCACGATCAATATCAATACGACACGATGCTTTTTTTTTTCATTTCATATTTTATGAATAAGAAGTTCTTTTATGTAAAAAATAATGCCCTGGATCCTTCAACGATATACTAGTTGTCTAATCGGCATTCTATCGAAATTTTATTGACATCGTTATATTCCGAGTACTATACA
>JAOUZG010014608.1:0-15557 GCA_026289955.1 Argiope argentata | reverse complement strand
TTGTAATTAAAAAAAATCGTATAAATCTATATCGGAATGCTTTGGGAAATGTCCTTACTTCCATAATATGTAAAAAAAAACCAAAAATGTTTTTAAATGTGAAATTTTTAATATTCAATAATAAATAGAAAATTTTTGACACTTCTTTTTTTACTTTCAAGTGAGATAAAATGAATAGAAGAACGAGGAATACATTTCATTGAAAATAAGACTCTTAACCACCTGACATACGAATTTATTTAACTTTCTAATTAAATAACTCATCCTATTTTAGTAATTTATTGTTAATTTGATTTTTTTAAATAATATATGGAGCATTTGGGATACCAAATCGTTTCATATTGATTTTTTTCTTAATTAAATACTTAATTATGTGGCTTAATTGCAGACTCGAAATTAAAAATTCAGTCATTCGATGCGCGTGTCAGACACGTCATTGTATGCGAAGTGGTTAATCCTGGAACCATGAACATAAATTTCGGTTTACGTTGTCAGATGCATGCATCAAACGATCAGACCACTGATACAATCGAAAACTCCTTTCCAAATTAAAAACCGTTCCAAGGCATGACACATCGGATTTGCGCTTTTTCTCTCCTAGTATTAGTAATCTGCCGGCCTTCTAGCAAAGGCGTAGCGTGTCTTCCCCGTGATCTGGGCGTCCCAGAATGGGCTCGAGACCCGGTTCGGGCATGGTTGTTGTTCGGTGTTCGATCTGTAAGATGTGTGTACCCCCGTAAGAAAGGGCCGTGCAAGCGAACGTGACGAGGGAGTTGCGAAGGTCATATTCTTGACCCTAGTTGGCACTACTACAAAATAAGAGACGCTGATTAGGCTTAAATCGCTGACTACTTCAGCAAGCTTGTGCGTGGCAAGTGCCATAAGAAACGACAGTATAAGCACTCTGAAACAATTAACAATATTAAACAATATTTCAAAATAAAATTTGAAATTTGTATACTGTTGCTAGAGAACAAGTAAAACGTGTACGTTTACTTTATATAAAATGATCATTCATATTATTTAGTTTAATTTAGTTATGTTAAAGTCCCGTTTGAAGCAAAAACCCACTGTCATGATGAGGACGATACCTGATATGGCACCTCCTCTCCACACTTCCACGCCGCACCAGCGGGAGAAAGTTTGGCCCCTGCGAATTTCGAGTGCACCGGACCCGCTTACATGACGGGTTTTTTTAAATGTGATTTTGAGCCTGAAACCCTCCGGTTCTGACATATTACCGTCAGGGTCACTGCTTCTCATTACATATTACGAAGAGGGCTAAAAACAAAGAAAGTAGTTGAAGTTGTAGTAAATAATTCGCTTAGTATTCATGAATTATTCTTTAATTTCCTCTCTTCTTATAGTTTGCTCAATATATAATATGCTGTTATTACATACATTTATGTAACTTACTTTTGCAGAATCCGAAGAGAAGACAAATTTGAAATTAACTTTGACTTATTTTCGCGGAAGAACATGATTTAAATTCGTGAAGAACCGCAGATAAGCGCCCGTTTACAATGAACACAAGCATGCGAGTTAGACATTATTTTCTTTTCACAGGCATTTCTTTGACAGTGTGGATTTAGGAAAGGGAATTTTAGATACCGTTGAAAGTTACATTTTAAACGTTGAAGGTTTGTATCCCTCCGCTTGAAGCCGGAAAATTATGATGGTCATTAGAACGCGCATTATAAATAATTGAATGCAAAAATTGGATTCCGATTACGAAATAAGAGAAAATGTTAGAAATAAACAACAATTTTCAGGCTTTCGTATCCAAAGAGAAGACACTTCTGAAGATTTCAAAACGTCGCTTTATTCCATCATAGGCATAATATATAATGAATGCATTATGATGACGATTAGGTATGTACCAAAAGTGGCATTACACCTGTAAAAAGCTCTTAATTAAGATTTAAAAAATAGAATATAAATAGCTGTCAGAGGACTAGCTATTCAAAAAAATCTTTTATACAATTGTGTAATAAAAGCTAAAAAAGCCAAGGGAAAAAAACATAGAACAGGCGAAAAAAAAAGGGAGAAGACATAAAAATTAAAATTGGTGAAGAAAAGAAGAGCCTGTATAATATGCCACAGCAACAGTATCATTGGAGCATAGTAAGTAAATAATAAAATTAACCAAAGTTATGAAATTGATTTTTTTTAAGTCGAAGGAGATGAAGTAAAGAAGGTATTATGAAACTGAACAGAAGAGAAAAGAGACCGAAATTTTTTCTTCGGGTATTTTATGCCACGGGATTCTGATAAAGATTTCTTTGATTCGTGTAGATTTAGGAAAAAAATAACTTTAAGAGAAGGCTACAAAGCATTACAGATTTTTAACTTTTCACACGGAGCGTGAGAACCTACTGATAAAAGCAATTTTATATAGCCCGTGTAGCATTAATTGAATAAAAAAAGGTCGACTTTGAATCAGGAAAAAAGAGAATATTTTAACATGAAAATATGAGCTAAATTAAAATAAAAATTTGAAAAATAATTAAGATTTAAATTAAATTTTAAAATATCATTACACACACATCACATACAGCGGTTGGACAAAATTATGGGAACACCTTGTGAAATGCTAACTTAAAAGTAATAGCTGATTCTAGTTGAGCCTGTAGGTTGCGCTGCTGTATTTCCTCGTTAACGCCATCTGTACAATGCCATTAATAAGTTGTAAGTGTCAGTTGTTGTCAGACTAGTGTTCTGTGTATTTTCTAGTACATTATGTCTGAGCTGAGTGAATTCGAACGTGGAAAAATTGTTGGAGCTCGAATAGTAGGTGCTTCCGTAACCAAGGTAGCCGAAGTGTTTGCTGTCTCAAGAAGCAAGGTATCGAGGATTCATACTGCATGCAGAAACAGCGGGAAAACATCCTCTGCTAAGTCACAACATGGACGAAAATGTGCGTTGAATGATCGTGATAGACGGTCATTGAAGATGATTGTGACGAAAAATAAGAAGACGACAGCTGCAAAAATCACTTCTGAAGTTAATGTCGGTCTTACAAACCCTGTCAGCATTAAAACAATAAGAAGGGAACTCCATAAGCAGGGAATTTCAGGACGAATTGCAAATCCAAAACCCCTCATCAGTAATGCAAATGCCTGTAACAGGAAAAGATGGTGCCGAATCCATAAAACCTGGACGATGGAGCAATGGAAGACGGTCATTTGGTCAGATAAATCTTGTTTCACGCTGTTCCCAACTTCTCGCCAAGTTTACGTCTGGCGAACGCCATCACAAGCGTACGATTCAGACTGCTTGCTGCCAAGAGTAAAACATGGCGGGGGTTCTGTTATGATTTGGGCAGCCATATCGTGGTATTCCATGGGCCCCATGATTACCTTGCAAGGTCGCATTACTGATAAAGATTATGTGGCCATTTTGGCCGATCAAGTCCATCCCATGGTACAGTATTTGCTCCCCAATGGTAATGCTGTGTACCAAGACGATAGAGCCCCTATTGACACCGCTCGCATCATCCAAGACTGGTTTTGTGAGCATGAGGAGGATTTGTCAAATCTCCCCTGGCCACCACAGTCACCAGATATCAATATTATTGAGCCTTTGGGAGAAAGGTGCGTGATCACTATCCCCTTCCATCATCTCTAACTGAACTTGCCACTGTTTTGCAGGAAGAATGGTATAAGATTCCCTTGAAAACCACACAGGACCTGTATTTATCGATACCTAACAGAATTCAAGCAGTTTTAAATGCTAATGGTTGTCCTACATGGTATTAGGCATGATATTATGTGTTTTTTTAAGGTGTTCCCATATTTTTGCCCAAACCCTGCACATATGTATAAATAAACAGCTTTATGTGCCTCGAATCCGTCATACTATGATAAAAATTAGGGCCCCAAATTTTATCCCTTTATTTAGTTATCTATAATAAGTATTAAATGTTAACATTTCCTTGTCGATACATTTTTATTAATCCCATCAATACTTCAGCGCAGCTCAAAATTGTCACGTGAGCAGATACAAAACAATATTCATCTAAAAGTAGGTCGGCAAAAAGTTCCTCCCGATAACTAATATCATGACTAATAACATCTCATTTTGAATAATAACTTTAATATATTTTTATTGTTATTCAACCAAATTAAAAAGTTAATTTGAAATAAAATTACTCAACGAGTTGCGGTTAATGTTAAGATAACTCGATAAATAGGCTCTCATTCAAATGTGTTTATTAAAAGGGTTTTCAAAATTTAGGAAGTCGCTTATCTTGAAACTTATGCTGCTCTTTAACAAGGAAGTATAGAGAAAGTATTGCAGTCATCAAGCAAGTCGAACTCGACATTTTGACAAATAACTCCGCTTCAGACTTCGCTGCGTCCGAAGAACACATTTTTCGAAGCTGTGTTTAAAGCGCTTTTGAATCTCTGTGATTCGAAGACATTTTGAACTGGATGGATGAAGTCTGGTTCACGATTTTACACCGAATTTGAAAACTTCTGAGCACTCTCCGTTCAGAGGAAATTTGTCTGGCTGGCTGTACAAATGTGAATGAACGCGGGGATTACGAAACGAAAGAGATGGAGGAAATTCGGTGCACAATTTTAACACCTGCAACGTAAACACCAGTTGAATTTTTATTTACATCCAACAAAAAATGAGTGTCTATCGGTCTGTACATTCCTAAGTATGTGAACGCGGCAAACCGAAAGTGGAATGACTTAAATATATCGAATTTGGTGTGTATGTTTTTGAGATGACGAGTGTAGTTTTGTATCAAATATTGATTCCAACCGTTTGAGGAAAAACGCAAATTCGATTTTCGGACACTATTAGCCTCAAGTCGGATAATAATCACCAAAATATTTGTCAAGGTCATGATAGTTAAAGCAAAAACTCTAAATTCATGACAAAGGTTAATATTTTGTTATTATTGCACGCCCCTGCCATGCGAGGCATGCTCTGGGATAACACCTTTTATTAGAGAATGTGCGGGAAAGTTTTGAGAAAACTATTGCACCTGGTTTCTATATTTAGTTATATTTCTGAACATGAATACAAATTTTAACTAATAATGAAACTTATATTTTGATAATGTATCTTCATATTTAGAAGTGCATGGTCCTCACCACGCATCAAACGTAAAAATGTGATGACGGTCGAAATTTTCTCTACTCAGCACAGACCTGAGCCTCATTAATTTCCGAAATTGTTAGTCTGCAGTTGTGAAATCTGAAAATGGAATTATTTCCCTTTTAACTGCCAAGTCATAAATAAGAAATTTTTCGATCAATGAACAAACATTTCCAAATAGAATCCAAACACAAACCAGCTTTAAATGCTGAAAGTACAAAAAAACATTAATCGATGTAAAATGGAATGACAAGTGTTTATGTGACGAGCATTCTTATAGAACCAATTCTTCGCAGAAAAAAATTGATTAGTTATAAATTAAAATAATATAAATTAACATATGTCAACATATTATAAATACTTTTTCACAACAAACGCAAATTTGGTTTAATTTACGACAGAATAACTTCTGACAATAAATTATGCAAATAAAATTATTCCAACCCGAATGAATAGCGGTCACGTTTTAAATATTTATGACATTGGATAAACTTCTGGAATGGCAGCTGGCATAGAACTGACGCAAGGGTAGACTTGAATAAATAGTGAGCTGTTTCAATTCAAAGAGGCAGCATTTCCTTGCGCTAGTAAATAAAATATAAAAGCAATCCAATTTGATGAGAGATCGTAATGTATACTTCTGGAATACCAGAGGAAGAGATTTTGTCATGTGAGCTAAATACATATAGATTATCGACCAGCTTTGACTTTCAGAGGACATCGCGTGGCATAGTATTCAAAAGTAATGAAAGAGGAGTAATTTTAATGTGTCAGAGTGCAAGTAGGTGCGAGAATTACTTTGAAATATGTATTCACGCTGGCTTCAATTTAAAAAAATAAATTTAATTAAATTTTTGTGCGTTTGCTATTTGCCTTCGCATTTCAGCTGCGAAATTATTTGCACGTTTTTCCATTCAAGCTCTAAAATTTTTCTGCAATCGTTTTGGTTGTAAGAAATATTAACTGTTGTTTAAAGTTTTTAGTTCGATGACGGCCGTCGGCTCGCTTGAGCATGGCAAGTGCCATTAGTAACAACAACAAAGTTAGTTATAATTTATTAATCAAGCATTAAGTAATGATAAACAAGAATAAATTAAAACAATCGATATACAAAAGTAGAAAATATTTTAAATTAAGATGGTTTAATAAATTACTTTATTAAAATTTCATAGAAATTACACCAAAAGATGTACACGCAACTTTAATTGGAGTTGAAATAAAATGACAAAAAAACGAACAGTCATGTAATAAAATGATAAAAATATAGAATGAACAAAATATAATAAAAATAGAATTTTAAAACAACGGAAAAGAGTTTCTACAAAAACACGAATTTCTAACAATAATAATTGTAGAATACTAAGTGGACTGTATATATTACTTTTTCAATAAACTTTCGACGAGTGCTGGTTTGTTTTCTGAAAGATTAAACAAATTTCTATTCCAAAATCTTTAATTACCAGTTCCATAATTTCCATTACAAAACGCTCACCATAGAACGCCCACACCCAAACGAGACACACACAAGAATGAACACAAAAACAAAAATCAGAATTTACAAGAAGAATGGTTGCCGCATTTGGCGAACTATCATCAGACATGGCGATAAAAAAATAACTTTGTTTGATATTTAACATTTTCCCCCGCATTGAATAATTATGTTATTCAATTAATCACCAGGTAAAAGATATAGCATATTAATTCAATTCAATTTAAAATTTGAGTAAACAACATTTTATGCACATAATTATTCAATGCGAATTCACATACAATTAGCATAATTTATTCAAGTAACTATAAATATGTACAATCAACTGATTCAATTGGCAACAAACATAACTTAGATATTGGCCTTTTGTACGTGCCTGTAGCAGTACGAACTATATCTACACGCACGTTGTTGTCTTTACCTGGAATTACTTCTACAATGCGATATAAAGGCCATTTACTCAAGGGTGTGTTGTCTTCTTTCAAAATAGCCAAGCTGCCTACAGCAATATTACTTTTTGAAAGTTCCATTTGTATCTCTGTTGGAGGTGATTTAAATAATCACGTCGTCAGTTTTTCCAAATTGTTTGTACAAGCTTGCTCACCAATTTCCACCTACTTAACCTATTTGAAGGTATGTTAATTTATGGTTCTGCTATTGCAGTTATAGGACGACCAATTAAAAAAATGGCCAGGTGTAAGGGCATTAAGATCATTGGGATCGCCCGATAAGGGAGTAATTGGTCTAGAGTTTAAGATGGATTCAATTTGATTACTAACAGTTAAGAATTCTTCATGCGTTAATTTAGTGGTTCCTACTACTCTTCTATAATAGAATTTAAAGGACTTACCACCTGCCTCCAAAATTAGGTGCTCTGGGAGGAATAAACTTCAAAATTACATCTTCAAATGAACAATAATCAGTTATTTTATCTTTTGATTTTTCAACTAAGTTATACAACTTTTTTAGTTCTTAAATAGCACCGACCATATTTGTAGCGTTATCACTAATCAAAACACTACTTTTTCCACGACGAGCAAAAAACCTTTTTAGACAAGCTATCAGTGCTTCTGAAGTTAAATCAACCATTTCTAAGTGCACAGCCTTTGTGGCTAAACAAACAAATATCGCGAGGTAAATTTTATGATAAATTCCTTTGCGTTGGTTTCTAAATTTAATTAAGTGTTTTGTTAAACACTGCACTGGAGTGTGCAGTATTTAACAAAACAGATAAAATCAATATCTGTTTTGTTAAACACTGCACCAGGGTTAACTCGGTCCGATGGAGACTTCTCATTCTTTGGTAAGCAGCTATAGGATTTTGTTTAAAACAAACAACACAATTGTGGAAAATCTTTCTAGATAAGTTTCTACCTTGTAAAGGCCAAAACCTTTCTCTGACAAAATTTAATAAGGCTTGTGGTCCTGCATGCAAATATTTTACATGATAATATTGAACAATTAAATTAGTTAACTTATGTTTTGCAGGTAACACAATGAGGAATTTTGAATCATAATTTAAATTCGACTGCTCCAACCTACCACCTACACGAATAACATTTTTATCTAGAAAGGGATTTAAGAACCGTAACTTACTTTTTCGAGATACTGACTGCCCTTTATTAAGTGAATTTATTTCTTCAAAAAACTCACCTTTTTGAATGAAACCAACAATTATTAATTCTACTTCTTTGATTTCAGCAGATGTTAATGCACCGATCATTTTCTCATTAGGATGTCTGCAATTGAAAAGAAACCTGCGAATAAAACTAAAAATTCTAATCAGTTTAAGATATTTTGAACAATTTTCAATTAGATGCGTAATGAGGTTACAAGTATCAGTTATCACTAATGAAGAAGTGTCTGGTTGCAGTTTTAGTTCAGATAAATAGTCACTTGAGTTATTACATATAGATTCCTTGTCCAAAGTTGGTTTTAGTTCATGTTGCAAAAAAGATGGACCATACCACCAACGAACTTCCGATCGAAGCTTCTCAGGTTCTAGACCTCTTGATACCAGATCGACAGGATTTTCTTCGGAACGTACATGGTGCCATTGAAAGTCACTTGTTAGTTCTTGAATTTTGCTTACTCTATTGGCAACGAATACTTTAAGTAAATGTGGTGATTGCTGTATCCAGGATAATGCGATGCTAGAGTCTGACCACAAACAAATCGGTGATATATTTAGTTTTAAGGACTTAATAACTTTTATTGCAAGTTTAGATAACAGCACAGCAGCATTCAGTTCAAGTTTAGGAATTGTAATTGTCTTTAAAGGGGAAACTCTGGATTTACTGCAAAGGAGATTAGTTGTAATTTTTCCATTAGATGCGATGCATCTTATATACATTACTGCTCCATACGCTTTTTCACTTGCATCTGAGAATCCGTGAAGTTCTACAAATTTTAAATTTTTCACCAGAACAAATTTATTGATGTCCAAATCATCGACCTTGCGAAGTGAGACCAGAAATTGGATCCATTCTTGAGATTCCTTTATTGGGAGTGAATCATTCCAATCTATTTTATAAAGCCAAAGAGTTTGCATGAGAATTTTTGCCTTTGTAATTAAAGGGCCAAGAAAGCCAAGGCGATCATAAATTTTTGCAATAACTGATAAAACAGTTCTTTTTGTAAATTTAGCAGAATTATCTACAGTCATTCTGAATGAAAAGCCATCAACTTGAGGTTTCCATAAAATTCCCAGAGCTTTTACTTCGTTTGAAGAATCAATCACTAGTCTTGCAATCATGATTCAAAATTTGAGGGCTGTTAGAGCACCATTTGTGTAACTCCATCCCACAACAAGCCAGCATTTGAAACAGTTGGGTTTGCAATTCTTTTGTAGCATCCAAAGTGTCCGATTCAGACAAACAATCATCCATGCAGAAGTCTGACATGACGACAGGTGCTGCTACAGGGAAGTTTTCACCTTCATCATTCACCACTTGTTTTAAAGTTCTTGTTGCTAAAAATGGCGCGCAACTTGTGCCATATGTCACGGTTTTCAGCTTGTAAATTTTGATAGGATCGTCCTCACTATTTTTCCATAAAATTCTCAAAAGACCTTGCTGCGAGTCCTCAATTAAAATTTGTCTATATATTTTTTAAACATCCACTATAAATGCAAAGCGATGGGTTCGAAAACGGAACCAAATTGAAAACAGTTCATCTTGAACAATTCCACCATTCAGTAGTAGAGAGTTCAAAGAATATCCAGTTGGGGTGACTTGTGAGGCATTAAAGACAACTCGAAGCGGAGTTGAGTTATTCTGTGGGCGGTATACACCTTGATGAGGAATGTTGTAAGTAATATCAGGTTATTCACATTCATCTTCTTCTGACATGTGACCCAAGCTTTGGTATTCATCTATGAAATTTTTATACAATTCCCACATAATTGGTTCTTTTTTTAATCGTTTATATTGCCAATTTAATCTCCGAAGAGCGATGCTTTTCGATTCTCCTAATTGAGCATTACTTTCTTCTTTCATTGGCATTTTAACCACATAACGACCGCTATCCGTTCTACTATGAGTTTTAACAAAATGTTCCTCACATGTTCTTTCTTCACTCCCTTGAACAACATTTTCTTCTTCAACAGCCTCAATTTTCCAAAAATTTTCCAATGTTTTATTTAAATTTTTAGTTTCTCTTGATAGGTCACAATACATACGATTTTCAGCTTTTGAATTTTCAATTGCTCCACTAACCAAATATCCAAATTCAGAATCCTGCAATATTATTTTTTGTTCCAAAAGCTGTATTCTTTTAGGTTTCAAAATTTCGAAAAAGATCTCCGCACCCAATAAAACGTCTATTTTCCCAGGCCTATTAAATGATGGATCAGCAAAATTAATATTCTCTGGCCAATCAATGTGAGAAACATCTATATATTTCGACGGGATGAGATCTTTTATTTTTGGAACAACTAAAAATTCTAAAGATTTTGAAAAACTAAAATTATTGTTTGAAACATTAGCCTTTATCTTCGACTTAACTGACATCTCTATCCAATTAATGCCAGAAACCGCAATGTTTGTTTTCTCTTTCCTTAAATCCAATAAATTTGCACAATGCGAGCTTACATAATTAGAAACCGTACCGATGTCTAAAATTGCTCTCAAACACAATCTTTCACCACTAGCAGATTCAATATAAACAATTGCTGTACAGTTGTGACAAATGTTTCAATAATAGCTAATTTGACTTAAAGTTGAGATGTCCCAGCTCATAGTAGTAGGCTGTTTTCAAAATTCTAAAATGATACAAAATTTTCCTAATGAGTCCCCTGACCCAGCGCAGTCACAATTATTGGTGTCCGGACACATTTCAACTTTTTCAAGTCCAGCTGTCTTCGACAATGCATATAAGCCTAATACTAATGTAAATATTGTTATTGACAAACGGCTTAGAGTAGTTGAAGTGAAAATTCAAACTGGAATTTACAAATGACCCATTTCACCAAGTCTGTATTTTTCCTAAAAATGTGTAATCTTATTTTAGTCTTACTTTTGAATTATTGCTTTGTGTTTATTTTCTATTTACATTTGGAATAACTGCAACATTTGTGGGTTGAATGTAAACATTGCAACGTGGGATGAATATTTTGCAACCAATAAAACTGTTGTAGCAGCGCCATCTACAACTACCAGTTTAATGTGTGAGCGTCATGTTTGATATCTTAAAAAGTGTGAGCATCAAATAAACTGATTCTAAATTTACAGTCCACAAGGATGATTTTGTGATTAATTTTCAATCTTCAAACAATGATGACGATGATGTGATAGGAGCCATCACTACATACATTCAAATACTTGCTGAGATGTGAGCATCGAGTCAACCTCCCAATAAATTTCTATTTCTTTCTATTTTTATCCTGAATATTTTTTTCCTGGAATAAAAATTACGTCCTCTTGCTTGAAGTCCTATTTTTATGTCATTAAGTTTCACCCAGTATTAGAAATTAGCGGACACAGTTTAACTAGTCACCACTACATTTTTATGCTATTTGTATGAGCATTAATGTTTATAATAAAAGTATTTTGATTCTCATATTTATTATTTTCATATTCAAGTATTTCGTAAAAATCATAGCTATGTAAATATTTTATTATAATACGTGTTCAATTTACTATTCCATCCTTTTACACCCGATTTGATAAATTTGGTGAGCCTTCTACTGTTAAAAGCCACTGTGAGCAAGCATTCTTTAGAGACATTCCTCACCAAATAGAGATAATCTTACTGACTGAGAGACAATAAACAAAGCCTCGGCAGGAAATCTCTTTATATTGTACATTTTAATATTATTATTTTGGGTATTGTTGAATATAGAAGTTTACCTAATATTTTCACAGATATCAATTTTTTTTAATATTTTAAGTAATTTGGTTCAAGATGAATTTTTATATTAATGTAAAGGTAAGGGAAACTTAGAAATCATATTTATTATGCATTTAAATTAGTATTTCTTATTTGATCCCCATTGTAAGACATGGCTGTGCGTCGAAGGGCTGTAACGTATCCTCACGTCTTACGATGGGGGGGATTCTAATGGTATTTAATTTAAAAAGTTGATTTCTTGCTTTTTAACTCAAATCGACCCTTATTGACTCCACTCTAGAATATTCTCTCAATATTCTCTAAATTCTACTTTCTCTGTTTAATTTATTCAACACGAGTTCTAAGATTGCTGAATCGGCTAAAGGCCTACAATTTCTCACATTCTGAGTAAAGATATGAAATATTGCTGATCCAAACAAACTCTTGTAAAAGATCCCTAGGATTCCTTTACCTGTGAATAGCACGTGTTGGAAATCCTATTAAAATCTCACATAATATATTCACAGGGATAAAATTTTCATTAGCATTTCCTCACTTTGTTTTGAGTTGCTCTTTATTGTGCACATCGTTTCTGTTTCTTCATAAATTATGCCTCCTGGGACGGAAATAAAATGAAATTAAAAATTCAAAGCGAAACCGCTATCTTCGGCCGCCACTATGATTCCAAATAAATATGTCTACATATATATACTCCCTATAAATTCTTTATATATTACAACTAGGAATTTACTCAAAGGTTAATTAAATAAGATGGGCAACTGTATAGAAACATTTGTACTTCTCTTGAGATATACATAGAAATTTAGAACATGGTGGATATATTAAAAATGTAAAGCAATAGATGGTAAAAAGATTTAAAAATTAAATTTCATATATTCCTGATATGGCAGCTAGCAAAATGCCCTCTTATCTACGCCCAAATAAAAGTTATTTTTGTGCACACAAGAACCTATACAATACAATTTTGTAAACATAAAAACCTACAGAATTCGCAGAGATATGCTTATCTTTAAATTAAAAGAACTATTCATTAATTTTAGATGTTAGGATTTATACCAGGAATGCGCAAAGATAAATATTTGCCATGATCCCATATTTGTCCCCTATTACTCGTGACTTGAGATAAATTTACTAATCTCCTATAAGATATTTTTTTAACAAAAAGAATGAAAAAAAATAATTAAAGAAGAAAATAAAATATTTTGCTCTCAGCTTTATGAGTAAAAATTCTCGATACTTTAGCAACGAGGAACGATTTAAAACGTCACAAGTAATAGCAATTCTATATGGAAAAAAATGCGTTCTTGTAAAATCTCTCTAATAAAGGTAAATTAAGATGTCCACAAATAAAAACGGGCATCATACAAGTAATATTTTCAAGTACCTTTCGTTTAGGCCATCTACTTTTATAGCAGTTCCATGGACGATAACACGACTAACGCCCAGAATTTTACAGTTCAGCCGAAAGTAAAATACTATCCTGCTTTTCTGAGGAACGTAATTTAGAGCGACGAATGTCTCTCGAATCGAGATTGAACATTAATCTTAAGCACTATCCCTTTGAAAACTGTAAAAAAAATCTTCCTCCATCGATAGGATCATTATCAGTGACAATTTTCTATAAATATGCGGTATGACATTTTTAATCATTGGTTGGTATAATGTTTTACAACAGTGCACTGAAAAATTATCGATATGTTTAGCTGGTTTTGATTGCTATAATCTGTGAACTAAGAGCCGAATCGCCGCGCACAACTTTAAAAAGCCTGTCTTGATCACAAAAATGAATCCAATCGTAAATACAAAAATATGTTTTAAAAGACTACAAACTTGGATAAATGTTAAAAAAAAACCGGTTTTGTGACGCATATTTTCCTAGAAAATTACAACGGAAGTCTTGCGTAGACATTTTTTAAAATTGTATTAAAATGGCGAAGAACAATGAATTTATCTCTTAACATCACAAAAGATATTACAAATTGAAGCGTGAAGCTTCGTGATGTTATTAATGAGTGTAAAAGAATACACTTCACTCTCTAATGCGCTTTGGTCTGGATTCTTCATTAAACAGGTAAGGGTCCTATCCCATATCTGGCAGAATGGCAATTAACTCGCTGGTGCTTTGATATGAGCTCTCCTGAAACTATGTACGGAGACACATCCACTCTGAAATGCCATTAATTAAAAAAAGTGCAAATAAATGAGCTTTGGAAAACTCGGCCCTATCATGATACTTTGGTAGAAGACCTGGAAGGTCAATTCAAGGAAAAATTTACTAGAAATGAGAAGATAAATCTCACAATTTATTAGTGGAAACGTCAATGCTCTTATTTTCTTCCAGGGCTGGGAATTTTACGAAATGCCATTGATATAAAGCTGGATAGGCATATCCTTCCCACATTCTTGGAAATTTGGATTTTACCTAAGAACACGCTTTAACCACTTAACCGTTTTACCTGAATGCCATACGTGCATCGATTTATCGAATTTTGATAGTTGCAAACAAAAAATAAACCATTCATTATGACTATAATTCAACATTGAAATTACTTCAAATACATAAATAAGTATTCAATGGATTTCTATTTGAATCAAAATAAGAAATAATTCCCAAAATACATGTAATCTTATTAGATAGTAAAGAAAATAAAACAGTTAAGTGGTGAAAGGACCCGGTTTTTTTTTCCATGGAGTAAGGGGATCAAATCAAGACCGTCTGGGATGAGCGGCTATAACAGAAATAGTAGATTGCGGCATTCTTCATAAGAGAATCCAACCTGCAGACAGTTTATAGTTACCAATCGATCCAACGCAGCTCCGTCGCTCGATGGAGAGCCATCAACATTCACGAATACAAATGAATGTCTGCTTGGATGGTTTGGAATGAGATCGGTAGAGTCAGACAGCAGGATTGCAAATGCGGTGTGATACAGCATTTACACTTGGCAAAATGTTTTCGTTGGTACCTCCCAACCATAGATTGTGATCTATTTTTAAAGATTTGAGTGATCGAGTTTTCAGAATGTTAACAGACAATATTTTAAATTGAAACAATGATCCATCGCTATCGACATAATTAGGGTCGGGTATTTGTTTAACTAAACTGAAGTGGACGCCCAAGACACCTGCATCTCACTGAGGGATTTTCACCCCCTTTTACTAAATATGAACGGCTGCATACCTCACAATTGCTTTGTTTGTTCGTCGCGGTTGAACTGGGAGACACGAAAGTTATCTGAGCACTCTCAAAGGATGTCCTAGCATTACGCTATAGACATCAACTAGCTTCTTTAGTATCGTAACCCTTGAAGAACTTGGACTGTCCAGTGACATATTTTGACACCTTCAGGCCAGGAGCTTTAAATTATCATGAGGCCCCCTTCTAGATAAATCGTATTGATGATTAGAAAGTAATGTGAATTAATCGCTTAACATTTTGTCTCCCATGCCGTACGTGCGTCGATTTATTGAATTTTGATAGGTGTAAGCTAAAACTAAACCATTCATAATGATTATAATTCAATATGAAAATTACTTCTAATACATAGATAAGTCATGTATTCAATGGATTTCCATTTGAAACAAAATAAGAAAATATTCCTAAAAT
>JAOUZG010014605.1:0-22270 GCA_026289955.1 Argiope argentata | reverse complement strand
GTAGCGTCAGTCTTATAAGCCAAATAATATCCTTCGAGCTGAAGGGTCCCTTTTACTTGATCAGTATGATACTCGGCTACAGCCCCAAACATCGCAGGTTCGTACCGCGACCTTCATCGGTACACACTCCATAACACAATAGGAAAATTTCCAAAAGTACCAAAGCCCAAATTTTCTATACTTACAGATGGTGGGGATTGCGGCCCCAATGAGCTGTAAACTACCCGTACAACTTGCATTATATTGTTTCTATGATTGAGAAGGCGTCTAGAAAAGGAATATTAAAATTTTAATAATATGTAATTGCATAAATTCAAATATATTAAATTAATCATAAAAGAAATACGTATTTAATGTTTTTTAGTATTTAATTTATATAAATTAGCATTTCATATAAAAAATGTAGTTGGCAAGAGAAAAAATCTTGCAGAATATCCCTTTAAATGCTGTTTTAATAATTTTCTTTATTATAGACAAGAAAAAGAATTCATCTGAACACACAAAATTTAATACAAAATATATTTGAACGAGTAGTCAGAAAATAAATAATTAATTAAGAAAACAATTCTTAAGAGTTTAAACATATTATCAATTAAATATATATATATTCGATAGTAAACATATTAATGACCTTTAGATAAAGCTGGAAAATGATTTATTCAGTTTAAATATCAAAATACTATTATTTAATATCATATAAACATGATTCGTTATACTTACTAATAATGAGGAAACCAAATTTCTGAATATTATAGCATTTTATCAGATAAATTTGTATTATGACATTAACTTTTTTATTAAATTTATTGCAGATAAAAGAGTTAAAGCTAAATATTGTTCAATAAAATAAAATTTATCATACAGTGTATGAAAATTTAAAAAATATTCATGTACAAGAATAAGAATGTTACTGTTCATACTGAAATATTTTGAGAAAACACGAAATTCATAAAGGTTAACGATACAGAATTTACCATTTTATTCTTCGTCGTGTCTCACTGAAAAATAACCTGTTTTTGCCTAATATTTGCAAAGGACAAAAATTTGGCGGTGTACCCTTTTGGCTCTCGAGTTCAGCGTTTCGTGTTAGTTACCGCGTTGACGGTTGCGATTTTCGAGATGGCTGAAAATGATGACGAGGGCGATATGGACGCCCAGGACTCAACTCCTGATAATCCTTCAATCCACGAAGATATAAAGCAGTGTCAAAAGATGTTCAACTTATCGATTCGTCTGGATAACATCCAAAAAGAAATTGAAATGCTGAGCAACAGGATGGATATTTTAAACTCATTCCAAGCAGGAAATTTGGACAAGGAAATCCAAATGAAGTACGAGGAAGAAATTCAAGAAAAAATCCAGGAAGCAGCTCAGATTGAGGGTGAGTTAAAAATTCTTTCATGTCCTCTAGAGGGGTGCAGTACCCATAATACTTACAAGCTAGTTAAAACTAAATCCTCAAATAAACGGACGCTTAACTCCCCCATTACCTCCAGACCAAACTCTCCCCCGGCTAATGTTCAAAACTCAGAAAATGCCCCCACTCTCCAAACTTCCAAAAAATTTGCCAAAAATAACATAATTAGACCCGCAATCCTTCCAGACCCAATTAAAATTTCAAACAGATACGAATCCCTCCCTGAAGAAAAAGATAAACCTTTTATTCACCCGATTATGCTCCAAACCATAGATAAGTATAACTTAATTCTTCAAGAGATAAATAGAAAATTCCCAGGCACTAATAACTCCCATGCAAACGGATATATTAGAATAAACCCAAAAGATGAAAATGATTATAGAAACATAATCAAATTACTAATTGAAAAGAAATTAAATTACTACACTATCACCCCCAGAGATGAACGGCCCTTAAAAGTAGTAATTAAAGGTCTCCCAATAAATACAAACATAGATGATATTAAAAACGAACTCAACGAAAGAAGTTTTTGTGTTGAGAAAGTAACTCGATTAACACAGCAGCGCTCGAAACAACCCCTCCCTATATTCTTTGTTCAGTTAAGTCGCAATCATACCGCAAATAAAATCTATGACATAAAATCCCTATTTTACCAAAAAGTAAAGATTGAAAGTTTCCAAAAGCGCTCAGGGTTTACCCAGTGCTGGAACTGTAACTACTTCCACCATAGCTCGGCCACTTGCGGAGGAACTCCTAGATGCTTAAAGTGCGGGAAAGAACACAAAACAAGAGAGTGCCCCATTACAGAAAAAATCGAACAACCCAAATGCATCAACTGCGGCCAATATGGACATGTAGCCTCATGGTGTGGATGTGAAAAATTCCCAAAAATGAAGCCCCCTCAAACTCGACAGACCACCACGAACTTCAATAGCAATTTTACCGACTTCAGATCCTATGCAAAAGTTGCAAACAATCAAGATCAAAATATCCCAATACCACCAACTCAAACTTCAAACTACTCTACTCCCCAACAGATGGGGCCACTTATCAAGACCGTCACGGAGCTGCAAGACGTTATATCAATCCAGGAAATTATAGAACTACTCCAGTCACTGGTGACCCTGAGCAACCTTTTGAAAGACTCCCCTCAACTTTTATCAATGTTAAGAAATCTTAAACAAGCAAATTCTCCACAAAACCAAATTGAAACTGTTCTGCAAGCCGCTATAAATCCATAGTCTTCTTCATTCCTAGTCTTAGAATAATGTTCTGGAATGCCAACGGCATTAATTCCCGCACCTACGAATTGCGGGACTTTATAAATAAGCACAGTCCTGATATTATACTTATTCAAGAGACCCTCCTGAGACCTACTCAATTAATTAAAATTTCCAATTATTCCTCATACGTCAATTATAGGCAAAATCAAGATCCCATAAAACCAAGCGGTGGTACAGCAGTTCTAATCAAAAATACCCTGCCTCATCATGAAATTCCTACTCCACAACTTAATCAAATTGAAGCCACAATTATTTCTCTCAACATTGAAAATTATTCACCTTTCCTAATTGCATCAGTTTATATTCCCCCGTGTTCAGACAACAAGGACTTTATTCTGGACCTAAAAAACATCTTAATATTAGAAAACCAATGTTTACTCGCCGGAGACTTCAACGCACATCACATCAGCTGGGG
Organism: Argiope argentata; assembly: GCA_026289955.1. Classification (NCBI taxonomy): domain Eukaryota; kingdom Metazoa; phylum Arthropoda; class Arachnida; order Araneae; family Araneidae; genus Argiope; species Argiope argentata. The sequence continues at coordinate 19,155 of JAOUZG010014605.1, read as the reverse complement.
CTCAAACAAAAACACAACTAGAGGTAAAAATTTAAATGAATTCGTTAATAAAAATAACCTTGAAATCTTTGCTCCACCCACCCCCACAAGATTCGGCATCTATTCCGCTTCTTTTATAGACCTCGCAATTACTAAAAACATTTTATTTCCTTATGATATCTCGTCGGTACCGGAACTTAGTTCAGATCACAACCCAGTTGTTTTAAATTTTTACTTTAACTTTAAAACCCCCACTAATAACAATAAAATTAAAACAAACTGGAAAAAACTCAAAAAAGATATTTTAAACAATACAGATCTAAACTCAACTGCAAAAAACACTCATGAATTAGAAAATTTAATTTCTGACTTTTCAAATTCAATTATCAACTCTTTTAATAAAAATTCCAAATCAATTGATCCCGAAACACAATACATTAATAACGAAGTTAAAAAACATTTCAAAGTCCGTAATGCAGCTAGGAAAAAATGGCAATCCACTCGCGATCCAGCTCACAAGAAACAATACAATCAACTAAAAAGAGAAACGGAAAAAACTAAAAAACTTGCGATCCAAAAAGATTGGAATGATAAACTAACAACTCTACAACCTAATGATAACTCACTCTGGAACACAGCAAAAAACATGAGGAAAAAACACACAAAGATTTCAGCCCTCAACGGCCAAGCCGGCAAAGCATATTCAAACGCTGATAAAGCGGAAACCTTAGCACAAAGCTTGGGGCAACAATTCACTTTAAACGATATGCACAACGTAAACACAGAAACCACAGTACACAAAACTATTCAAAAATTTTTCACAACTGAAATTTCAGCAGAACTCGACCCCCCAAACTTAATTGATTTCTACAAAACCATCAAAAAATTGAACCCAAACAAATCGCCAGGTATTGATGGAATTTCTAATAAAATCATTAAAAATCTACCACTAATAACCCTACTAAAATTCTACCACATCCTCTCACTCATATTCAAATTTAAATTCTTTCCTGCAGCTTGGAAAACAGCGGTTGTGATTCCTATTCTCAAACCCGGCAAAGATCCTACTATTCCCTCCAATTACAGACCCATTTCTCTATTACCGAACTTCAGTAAAATCACTGAACATTTTATTCTGGAAAAATTGAACAAGCACTTAAATGATAATAATATTTTAATCCCTTATCAATTTGGGTTCAGACCCAAACTCTCCACCACCCACCAGCTCCTCAGAGCAGTCGAATTAATTTCATCAGGGTTTGAGAAAAGAGAACACACAGGTGCTGTTTTCCTCGATATTCAAAAAGCCTTCGATCGAGTGTGGCTAGAAGGACTTGTGTACAAATTAATATGCTACAAGACTCCCCCTCCTCTCATTCAAATCATAGCATCCTTCTTGTTTAACAGGAAATTCACTGTCAGAGTCAATGCCTCACTCTCCAAACTTCGCTCCATTCAGGCAGGTGTGCCACAAGGGGCAAAACTATCCCCCACACTTTACTCCATATACATCAACGATATTCCGCAACATATTAACACTAAACTCTGTATTTTCGCAGATGATACAGCTTTGCTGGCAAAAAACAGAAATACCAGATACACCACTCATGCATTAAACAAACATATACAAAGCCTTGAAGTCTGGTTCAACGAGTGGAAAATAGCCATAAACGCATCGAAAACCGAAGCTGTTTTCTTCACGAAGAGAAATAAAAAATCAAAATTCAACATTAAAATTAATAACACAATAGTCCCCTGGTCTCTGGAAGCAAAATACCTTGGCATTATTATGGATAAAAGTTTAACCTGGAAAGCACACATTAATTTTATTAAATCCAAATTCCGAGATAATTCGCGTAAGCTTTACCCCCTAATAGCTCGGAATTCAGAAATGTGTAGGGAAAATAAAGTGCTTATTTATACTGCTATTCTCAGACCTGTTTTAACATATGCAAGCCCTGTTTGGGCATATGCTGGAAGAAGCAATCTTAATATCATTGACAGGTGCCAAAACATTATTCTCAGACAAATCACAAAAGCAAGATGGTTCATGAGGAACGATGATATCCGACACGCTCTAAATCTTCCATCATTAAGAGATTTTATTAAAAAAATCGCCACTAAATTCTTCAATGACCTGGAAAATATTGATAACCCAGCTATAGAAGAAATAGAAAATTACACAGCAAACCCTAACAGCAGGAGACCCAGATTTATTTTACTTTAGTTTTAACTTTAATTTTTTGTCTAATTTGCATTATCACTCCATTTTTGTTCGTCCCAAATCATATCAAAAATCAGATTTTTCTTCTAAAATTTCCATGGCCTTTCTCGCAATCTAAATTGGTTAATCCCTCAATCCTTCATACCCCATCCTCCACGCACCCTCTCTAGAGGAATCTTGAGAGAACTCACCTCGCCTCAAGCCGCACCTACAACGTACCGAGAAACTGCTATCCGACACGCCCGCCTTCATTCAAGCAACCTCAATGGTCAAGCTGCCATCGTGCTCATTACTACTGAAAGCTCATCCCGGAAAATTTCCCGCACTTCAGAACAAACCACGTAACTCTGGACTTTAAGTTTTGCCGATCGGGGATGGCGCCCTTCGGGCGCCGGGGCCCCTAACCATATTCCTTGTATCCTTGTATCCTAATATTTGCAGACTATCTCAGAAATGCAACTATCCTTTTACAGAAATACAACAAAAATTAAACTACTAACAAATAATTTTAGAATTAAATTATGGTGGTTATCAAAGCATTTATTGTAAAAATACAACAAATGATTCAATTTAATGGCAATATATTCCTGTTTTGTGCGATATCAACATTTTTATCATACTAATAAAATGTAACAATACTTTCAAACCTTCAGCTGTCTTTCCCAAATGCTTTCTTATTTCAATACATAAAATATTTTTATGGAATATGATATAGTATTTCAACTAAAGCAAATATGATATATTTACCTACATTGTGATTTTCTTGTCGAAATTATCTGAAATATATTTAGGATGATGAGAAAATATAAAAGCGCACACACGGCTCTATAAAACTCTTGGAGTAATTGTGCAGTATTAAAAATCTACAAACGATTCAAGTTAGTACAAGCGAGAAGCACTGATTCAAAATGAATTTTCTTTTAATAAGATATTTGTGAGATATTCTTTTAGTGTTAATTCTGAAGATAATATTTTTCAAAGAATGTTTATTTTCAGCTTAATATTGATTTAATTCAAACAAGTTTTCTTTAGCGAAAAAAGAAATTTAATATCATGCATTAATTTATAATTTATTCGGTGACACTGGCGAATTTTTAATATGCCTATCAGAATCCCTTGAAGTAGGAGATCCTTCATTCTTCTAAATATTTAAAAATTCAAGAGTTTTAAAAATATTTTTAAAATTAATTGTAAAAATAAGCATTTGTAAATTATATCCATTATATAACACAAGAAAATATTTGGTAAAAAAAAGAAGATAATTTCTATGTGATTTTTACTGTCAAATCTAGGGGAAATGTAGCTAAATTTTTTGCGAAAATAAACATTTATTTGCCATTGTTAATTGTTTTAATTTAAGGTACCCTGTAAAGTTGGCTTCAGAAATTTTTTTTAACGAACGCCTCTCTATTTATTGTCCCTGTATGGAATAGACATTTCAATTTGAATCTACTAATTGTGACATAAACATATTTTAAGGATCGGAACGTTAACTTCAAATCGATTTTTAAATAATTGGCTAGTCTTCTTGAGACAATAAAGAAAATAGGTAGTCAGTCAACCTTCAACTGTAGAAAATTTAGTGATAACAGCATTTGTCTAACTTGTTTTATGCGTTAATTATGTTGTATTTAATTGTTTGTGAATGTAAGCCATTACCCTTAAATATAATTTTATTTGAGCTAGCAATAGCCTGTCATTCTTATATATATATATATATATAGTTTTCACTAAAAGTAAAAGGGGAAAAAAAGACTTTTTCAGGCGTTTTTTTCAAAAAATGTAATCAAGAAAGTAAATTTTCATATCATTTTTTTATTCAGCAAATTACTTTTTTGAAGATGTTATTTTAGTTATTTCAAAATATGTAAAATAGAAATAGATCTCTGAATTTTAAAGCAGTTACACGGAAAGAAAAAATGTAATGAAAATGAAACGAATATATTGAATGTAAATGAAAATATAAAATCAGAATCAGTTGTTTGGGTGCAATAAAATGATGTCTACTGAGCAGAATGAGATAAAGGGGGGGGGGGGGGCTATTCAAATTTTTATTTTGACACATCGCAGCAGCATGATAATGTTTTAGAATTGATTTGTCTGTCTTATTTTCATTTCATTCGATTTTATTTGCCATTTCATTCTTTTATTAATGAATTATATTCCACGCAATTCACTGAAGAATACCAGTCTAAATAATAATAATAATAATAATGTGTAAAAAACATTTATTAATTTGAAATACGTAAAAGTGTTGCTTAGAAATAAGCCGAGAATTTTGATATTTCTTTTTTCCTGCATTCCACAAGATTTATAAAATAACTACTCTTTTTTTTTTTTACTGCAAGTGATTATGTAAATGAAAAGTGCTATTACAAAATAGGTTTTAGAACTAAATTTGAAACATTTATTATACTAAAAGAATTAATTTCAAGGAAATAAAATAAAAATCTTTTTCCTTATTTTGTAATTATGCAAAAATGATTTTTTGAGCGATAATACATTTAGACATTATTGAGAAGAAGAAAAAAACTTAAATATTTATATTAACTTGAAAAATTTCTAAAATGTCTATTACTTATTAAAATAATGAAGCAAATATGAAAAGCCATTCAAGAGAACATTATTTTCTAAGAACCGTAATTACTGGCCATATCTAATTGCTTCTGGTGCATTGGTTTCTTTTTGAGCAATGTTATATTGTTACAAACCTGTATTTTTGCTTTCCTGCATGAATAGTGTCATCGTAAGAAATACCATTTTACGAAAGCCCTGTTGCATGTTAATCAACAGGGCTTTCGTGCCGAAACTGTTATCCCAGAGCTTGACTACGAATTTAGCGACTTAATGGATAGTGCTGGAAACTTCAAGAATTTTCACGGTCCGTTCAATAAAAACCGAGATGCTCCCTGATTGGCCAAGAAATTTCTCGGCGCGCCTTTCCGGAACTTTAAAGGCCGGTAGTCTCAAACTGCGATTTGAGCGAATTGAGTTGAACGGGGAAATGGAATTGAACCGGAAGCCGAGCTGCAGTAGAAAATAAGTAATGAGTTTTTGAAAGGATAGCGAAGCAACGGGGGAGTGGCAACGTTCTGTGAAGTTCAAGCGAGTGCTGAACTACTGTGTGCCGAGTCCTATTGTCTACTGTGAAAGCAGCGACGTTTAGCGAGTGGAGTAGCCAGTCATGTGGTAGTGAGTCAGCAGATAAAGCAAGAAGACGATGAGAAGTTCAGCTGTTTGGAGAGACCGCAAGCGAAGCTCCGAGGATCCCATCTCCTGCTGGGTTTCTGCCTGGTCGTTTTATGCGCTGTAGTCGATTACTATTTGTGGTCTACTGTCCGTTATAGTGCTGTACTGTGTTCGTCTCGGCAGTACATATCTGATGTCTGTGTAATTGTCGTCTTTGTGCTCGTGTTCTTTGTGTAATTACGCAGTCGTTTTTGCTTTCTACTGAAGTCTGCAATTGTGTTTCCACACCATACAACAACCACAACACGAGAACTGATCGGTGATTTTTGTAACAATGTCATATACTATGTACATATAGTATAAAGTGTGTGAGCATTATAATCATTAGGTTTATTTTTAATAAAGATAAATGCGCATCTTGTGTTGGCACTCTACACAATAGACAATTTAACCTAAAGCTGTTCGACATGATACATGTATATTTTGGACGATGGGAGTATCCCCTTCGAAGCGATTTTTTTTTAAAATTTTAATTACAAAGTATGCAAAATTTTGCTGTTTTTACGAGATAACTACTGAAAATATTGCAATAAAAATAATTTTTATATTGAAAAAAATCTTTTCAACGATATAATTTATCACGATTTAAGTTATAAATTGTTTTTCTTTATTTAATGAAGTTTTAAAAACTGCAATTGGAATATTTTCTTATATTTATACGAAAGTACTCAAAAATCCAGAACGGATATTAAACTAATCACGAATCGCAATACAAGTACATAAGAATTATGCAAGATCATGGTTATTGACAAAAATTATTTCGAAAATGGTAAAAATAACAAGTAGTTTTTTTTTTTTTTCTTAAAGGATTTAAATTATTATCGATATTAGAATAATGAAATGTGCGAAATAGTGAAATTCAACTTATATAAGCACATATCACTGGTACAATGTATTATTCTATGAGTAGAATAAAGTATTAACGCAAACTACAATCATCATCTAAAGTAAATTATATCACATTTAAATATTTTTATACTAGTTATGTTTTATAAGAGTTCATTTTTATAGTGGTAATGCTTTTAATGTGATATTTGAGTTGGTGTGGCTAAAATAATTTGTCTATTTCTTCTCATGTTAGTTATGTTTCATCATGTTAGTAAATGAACCTTTTACCTCTTATTCGTCTTGATCGTAATTGAAAAAAAAAAGCCAAATTCTGTATACCGAATTTGTCAAAATAGGATTGACTTTCAACTGTTTTGTCTGTTTTGTTCTCAATATTGATTGAATTAAATTTTTTAAATTCTTATTATCCACAAAAATTATTTTTTTCTTATTGCCTTTGCAGATGCTGTTAGTTGCTCTGTGTTTCGCAGCTGTTATTTATGTTGCTATGGCAGACGATAAACCGCATGCAAAGGTTGGAAAGCCTCTCTACTTTGAAAAAGTTACTGATTGTGATGGCAACACCCATTTGGAGCAACATGAAGGATGAATCTTCGGATATCAAAGCAATGCTATTGAATTTTATGAAATATTCTGTCTGATTCGTTCCAATATTCTTTCAAGAATTTAAACAGATAAAAAAAATTTACAAAATTATTCCATTTGGTAACTAAAAAAAATAACTGAGTACTAAAGAATATGAACACAAAAATTTGTAACTTTAAAAAAAAAATTCTTTTTGAATTGTAATAAAAAATTATTTCTGAATCTTCATCAATTTGAAGTTGAATTTTTCCTTTTTTTCATGGAATTATTATCATGTCAGAACATGTTGTTGTTTTGGGAATGAGGTTTGTGGCACCAACAAAAAACCGTAGGCGAAAAGTTGAAATTGTATTATCTGTACGAGCATCTCAAAAATTCAGCTTTTAATTATGCCTTGCCATTGCGTTTACTAAAGCTCTGATTTTTTTAAAAAAAAATAATAAATGGCTACCGCAAATAAAACCTAGAAAAATGTCATTTTGAGCGCGTGATTATATGAAATGAAATAAATTGGAAATGTGATATTTAGATAAATGCGAGACAAAGGTTTTTTTTTGGGGGGGGGGGTCGTTTGCAATTCTAAAGTGACTCATTCGTTGAAACCATTAAAATGGATAAAAATATAATTTAAGCTGCACGAGCACGTGGTGCTTGATCGCTCAAGAAATTATATTTTGACAAGATACATTGAAATATGCAAGATTTCATTTAAATCTTTTTTTATTAATTTTTTTCATTGAATTATATTTATTATATATCCATCATATTCATTTTCATAACTTTCTGATTCAATCTTTTGAAATAATGAAGAGGGATATGCTGTTGGTATCAGGAAGAATAAATAAGGTAAATAAACGTTTAGAGCTTTAGTGAATAGCGTATAAAAGTTACATGTTAATTAAAGAGTATTATTCTTTCGTAATGAATTTGTGAGCTGGAGGTTTTAAACTATGTTTTTCTCGTTGATTTATTTTATTATTATCATTATTATTATATTTGGATAGTAATAATATTAGAATAAAGCAGTTTGGACTTTATAATTTGATTCAATTATCATTGTCTTTTATAATAAGCGAAATATCTGAATTTTGCCGAAAATGTAAGCATTTGTTCTGTGCCATCTTTATATGGATTACTTACACTTCAGGACTTTTACCTTTCCAGAACATTGTTATGAATAGATGTTACTTAGAATTATTGCTATGAATCCTTTCCCATTGGATTTATTAGCGAACAAAGAACGCTTCAACGCTTTTGCTCAGCTATTATATTCAAATCCAATTCTTTCAAGTTCAGTGATAGGATTATCAGAGCACTTGCCCGAATTTTAAATTACATGTTATAAATTAGCAGCCTTTGCAAACCTTTTGCTTCACAGAAATCACGGTTTGCTAAAAATTTAACTTACAATTTATTTTTTTTCTCTGTATTTTAATGGCTTACTCAACAAAAAATATTTTTTTTAATTTCAAATTTTGATAGACATATGTCACATTTTTTTAAAAGTGCTTACATGCCCTTAGTTTTCTGTCTATATTGTTATACATTTTTTTTTTGCAGTATTCCACTTAATAGACATGTTTATTCTATATTTTTATGCGTGTCTATAGAAAGTGTGTTTGAAGGGGGGAAAATTACAGTAAATGAAAATAAACTTTAAAATCACAATTACAGTTGGCGTGGAACAATGAAATCGAAAATAACCACCAATGGCAATTGAAAAAGTAATGTGCGGTTCAAGAGCGTGAATGGTTCCACACTAGAAATTTCTGAGTTTCGATGGATCCAGGTGCTCGCCAGACTCACAGAGCGATAATTAATCAGCAATTTCATATGGGGTGATCCGATAATTCTACCTTATAAGTTTTGACAACTGGTATCATGGCACCATTAGTTGCAAAATGTGCTCTTCCGGAGCATGGCAAGTTTCTGATGCCTGCACGGATCGCTTCATAATGCTAACATCACTGGAATGCGTTGCTCCATGCAAGTTACTGGGTTGTTATATCCTTCTGTACGCTTTGTTATCTGTACACACTATTCATGGAATGTTTGTGTTGATATGAAGTAACCCATCATGCAATGAATTGCGAAAATCAAAAACTCTTCAGAAATAAGAACGTTGATGTGAGATCGTTAACTATAATGTACAACCAGGATAAATATGTCGCGCCATCTACCGGCTAATGCAAATAACTCCCTTTAACTGAGACACAGCGCCACTATAATTAGAGTTTCCTTTTCATTGGGATATACCTTAAATAGCACAGGAAAGAAGTGTTTAAAAGAGGGTTCATTCACAAAAATATTGACTATTGTTTGACACTGAAGACCAGACTTAAATGCATTTATAGTAAAATTTCAAAATTTTTATTAAACATATTCAACATGACAAATTAAGTAGAATATTTATCTTGGTTATCAGCAAGGAATAAATCCACGGTAAAATAATAGTAAAGATGATAATTATTTCAATTTCATTTCAACAGTGAAAAATATGTCTAGTATCATTTTTAGAATATTAGACATATTTTTAAAATTTACTTTTCAAAAATAGAAAAGTAACATGATTTATTTTTAGAAAAGAAATTTTTTCTAACTATTCAAGTTTTTCTACAAGCCTTTTTTTTAATTAACAAGCTTATATTTTAAATAATGAGCTTATCTTACTATAAGCTTGCATTTTTATAATAACAATACTTAAAATTTGGAAACGTAAAAAAAAAAAAAAAAAAAAAAAAAAAAACTGATGTACAAGTTTATTAGAAATCTAAGCTATTTGCTAATATTGTTCCGAAAGAAGCCTCGCTTCTTTTAAGACTAACCTTGCTTCAATAGATCGCAGATAAATAAATTGAGAAAATTTCAATTCTTTAAATTATGTTGTTACCATCATACTACAAGAAATCAATTTACCTTACTTCTTACCCTTGAGTATATACAATATTCTTAACTTAAAGTTTTAGAACAAAAAAGTTCATTTTCGTTTGGAATGCCAAATAATGTAGTTTAAAAATAAGTATTTTCAGCTGTTTCCGACATGTACATTAATTTTAAAATAGAGAAAATATTCGTACTCTATCTTTGTAACATTCTAACTCCCAACACCATCTTTATTTAAAGATTTCATTAAAATTTTCTATGCATACTGTTTTCTTCCTTGTTTGGGTATAGGAGGACGACGAAAAAAAACAATTCAATATAAAAGTAGTGGTAGAAATTATGTCGCAACTATTCATGTCATTTTTTTCTTATAAAATGCTATATTGTAATGAATGGCTATTAATATTATTTTAGCACATTATATTTATATATTTCATTATATTGCTTTGAATTAGTTATGAAAATCTAATAATCAATTTTAAATTTCATTTTCTTTTAGTTATTTAGTAGAACCATTCAAACTATCGATTTAAGAGCAACACCTCAATGCTGTCATAATGAAAAATTGATTCAAAGAAAGCTATCATTACTAACCAAGCATAAAACTGTATATTATTAAGTATATTATTAACTGTATATTATTATTATTTTATATTAAGATTTTTAAAAAATTAATGTATTAATGATTTTATTCCATTTCCTAGTAGCATTCAAATATTGTACAATATTGATCAATATTCGAAATATTGTATAATATTGTGGAATATTGTTTAATGTTATATAACAAAGCACAATATTGTACAATATTATGCTAAAGGATGTGCTGCCTGCGTCAGATTAACATGGAGACTCTGAGAATCTCAGGCGAGAAACATTTTGGTTCATTTAGGTTGATCATTAGTTCTAATAGAAATTTTGACTTATTGCATTGCAGTAAAGAATATGGGATGAATACAACCAATATGAGCATGTAGTTAATAAGATTTAAGGAGTAAATGTTTGAAATGTTGTTGTTGTTTTTAGATTAACACTTATAATAACAAACTTTTCCTGCCCCATCACTATTTTATTTATACATAGTAGCATAAACTTAGTATTATAACACTTTAAGAATATTCTTCGTCGAACTCGTGGCTATAATAATTTTGTTTGAACTTGGGCTTCTTCAAAGCCCAGTTGTTAAAACAAAGTAGGAGGGTATTCTAATTATAAGCATATCAATTAACGAAACAGAAACAAATTTTCAGTATTTATGACTGAGTGATTTAAATTATTATTAATGATAAACATGACTATTATTCTCATTACATTTGATAAAGTTGCTGCACTACAAAATGTCATTACATTTGTTGCAATTAAGATTGTCAAGTAAACTGTAAAATAGGAGAGTATCTTAATTCTAAAAGTTGGATGCGTCTGAAACTAGGCCTATTTACTGCTTGTATGCATTACTGTTGTTGTAATTCACATAATTTTCGGCAAAACAACTATCATGTTAATCAACAGTTCAGATCTTGAAAACTGATTTTTTAAAGATTAAAACAAAAAAAGAAATTTCCCTTGAGTTAATCATTTCTACATTTAACCCAAAATTGGATAATTTATTTTTTCTTGGCATTTTAATAAATTTTTTGGTCAAAACTTTTTTTTAAATATTAGCTCCAAAGTAGGATTTTATCTTCCGCTTTTATTTGGTAGCACGTAAATTTTTAAAAAAATGCATGGCCAATAATTTGTATTGGACTAATTCGATTCAATCAATATTTTTCAGTCTTCTGAATAACGACATGATTTTTTTTTAAAAAAAAGCAACTACATTGAGCCTCTAAGAACTAAAAATGATTAATACTCTTGTGATTACTTTATTTTGTCATCAATTTCAGACGAATTGTAATTCCAGATGGTAATAAGAAAAAGACATTTATAAGAAATATTTTATATGCTTGAATTTCAAATGATTGATTCCAGCACAGAATTAATGGAAGATATGGTACGAACAAACATTGAAACGGACGGAAAAGAATTTTCTGCCTGCTTTCTGGCACAGAGGTAGAGCGTCTTCTTTGTGTTCTGGGCGTCCCGGTTCGGGTAGGGTTTCTCTTCTGTGAGATTGTGCGCCCCCTATAAAAAGGGCTGTGCAAGCGACTGTGATGAGTATCCATAATCGTACTCTTGGCCCTAGTTGGCGCTACTTGAAACAAGAGACGCATTTCTTCGGCATAAAATCTGCTGATTTATCAGTGAGGCTCGTCCACGGCAAGTGCCATAAATAACAACAAGAATTTTCTCACTAAAGCTTTTTTCGGAAGCGAATGTTTAAATTAAACCCAACACTTTCTTCCTTTAATGCGTTGTAGCGAGTGAAGGTTGCAATACGAACCCGCGATGCTATGGCCAGTAGCCGAGTAACAAAACCACTACACTAAAAAGTCGACTTCGACATTGTAGATGTTATCTGGCTTATAAGGCTAACGCTACAGCTTAATTCATGTTACATTTACCATTTGTAACGAAATAATTATTCCTCTATCATGCAATATTTCCATTTTTTGTTGAATGATACACTTTTCGAAAATGCAATTTTAGTCATGATATATTTTATTGTAACTTGTTGGACTCAATCTCAGAAACTCTAAAGGAAATGCCATAATGTTTCGATTCATGGTCATATGACGAAGTTATTTGAATCGGCTTGTTCATCTATTTTTAGTGTGCTCTCCAAATTTCGCAATATCCCAAATTGGCGATTTGTGGCTGACGTCTGTCTAATATGAACGTGCAAATTCATATTAAACAGAATTTTCTGCAGAATCAGTGCTCTAGATACATTCGCTCCGAAATTAAAAAATTATTTTGAAGAATTTCAGTGTGAATCTGATTCAAATTGTAGAAAACATATTTTTTTGAATTTGAAAGATTCAAGTAATTAAATTAGTCCATGATAGTTACAATAAAATTTTTCTTATGAATGAAACTTGGACTTTTTAAATGTGTCTTTCTCTGATTCTTTTGAAAATATCTTTAAAATGCACTCATTTCCATAAAGAAAGAATAATGCAAAGCTCAGGAAAAGAAAGAATCAGAAGCAAAGCAATTGTGACTTATTTGAAAAGCCTATTTATTAAACAAAAGGTTAAGAGCAAAAAGGATGCTATATGTTTGATATCGTTAATAAAACGGTTTTTTTTTTTTTGCTACTTAAAACATATTTGCGAAAACCAATATTACACGGTTGGTATGACGGTTAATACATAGTATGTCTCCCAGACGATGCAATGCAGTCTGTACAACGCCTAGCCGTGCTGAGTATCAAATTATCGATTTGATCTGGGGGAATACTACACCGCTCATAGATACTATACTCTCCGAAGTTACAGTAGATATGGTCATATGACGGGCAGGTGGTTGACGGGTTGCAACTAGTCGACAAAGCCTGTCCCACACATGCTCTACTAGATTCAAGTCCGGTGATAATGTTGGCCAGTCCATACGGGTGCTATCCTCCAATCGAATTCATAGGTTTACGATGTTTGTATGTTGATGACAGATGTCATTTATAAACACGAATTCTACGTCCATGGCGCCCCGAAACAAACGTGCGTATTGTTCCAGAATGACGTCCAAATAGATTTGACCTGTCATGCTTCAATTTGAGCATGCAGATCAGTTCTGGAACCCAGAATAACTTCTCCCCAAACGGGCAGCACTGTACCATCGTAACAGTGTTGTTCTTTTGGCAGTAACAGCGAAATACCGGACCTCATTCGGCTTTGTAATTCGTAGGCGATCTGTGCTGTTACGTCTACTTTGCATTATCATCATCATGGAATCTTTGCCAAAGCCTGGAGATGACAGACACTCTAAGCGATTCCAAGTTTCTAGAATATTTCCTGCTGGGTACGTCTACATTCCAGACCGCTGATAATTCTACAACGTGAAAAATCATCCAAATGTGTCCTTTGTGTTATAACTAAGCGGTTATCGCACTGAGACTTTTAAAAGCTTACAAACAATTTTACTTTGCCTGTATTCCTTATACATCACTCTCATCATTGTGGTGTACTGTTAGTGTCGTCTGGTGGTTTCCTGCGATTTGCAGATGATAAGATGAGTGTAATCATTTTAAGAATGATATATGTATTTTGGAGTTCGATTTCATTGTGACTCTCAATTATCCTTAATTTATGGACATGAGTGTATTTCATTCTTTAAAAAAATTAAGGATATGAGTACTTTTAAAATTGAAAATTAAAATCTATTATTATCCCAATTATTTCAAGTTTCTATGTTTCATTGTGAAATCTTCAGTGTTCTAATTTTAGATTTCAAGCAATTGGCAATCTGAAACAATCAATATAGCCAAAAGGAAAATGCACAAATGGTGGCAAGCTACTACTGCTGAATATATTTGTTAAGAATTCTTTAAAAAACTTGAAACATATGATTTCATTTTTTATTGATTAAAAACAATGTTAATATAATAAAAATTCATTTTTATTTTTATTATTTATGTTTATTAGTTATTAATTTATAGTTTATAATCATGAGTATTATCCTATTATACAATAATATATTATCAATATTCTTATAAATATCATCAGCCATTCTTTTCTTCGACTTATTTCTAAGTGTTCCAACTGTGTAAATAAAAATAATTGATTAACTCTGCATCAAGTTCATAAAAAAATTATTTTATTTTTATTAAAAACACTAAGTAAACACAATTACAAAACTCTGATATACCAGCAAATGCTGGAAACAACCTAAACAATTTGATTTTTACAAACATAAAATAAATCAAGCTAAATAAAAGCAACTAATAAAAAAAAAGAGAAAAATTCCATAAGGTGCACAATTTTTTTTAATACAAAAGGCAACTATTTTGAGTAGAAGAAGGGAGATTTTTCTCTTCTTTGGACAAGTTTTCAAAATAAGTACAGAGTTTTAAAAAAATGATTTTATAAAATAATAACATTTTATAAGTATGGCAAAAAGTGAAGCTCATTTTAATTGAAACTCATAAATATGCAAAGTATGCATGAAGCACTAGTTTTTTTCTTCCCAAAATGTTATGATTTTCAACTTTTATTTAGTGCTTGGAAAATGTAAGTTTCTCAAGTGATCAATAATTGCATAATGAGAAGGGTAAATATCCATTTCTTTAATTATGTCTATCCATTTAACATCGGCTGCATCATCCCGAGCATCCAAAGAAATATTTTTTGTATGTTGTCCACTGTCATCATGGAAATTTATTGCAGTAGTTTCAATCCAGGCGTTATCTGTATTCCTAGGATCATCCACATATCCTCTGTAGACCTGAAGAAAAAAAATTGGGATGAGAAAATGTAATGTAAGTGTAATATGTAATGAGAGATGTAGGAAAAACTCAAATTGGCACTATGAGAAAAGCTACAGAATGAATCAGTATATGAACTTAATAAATTTTAGTTTACATAATAGTAACACATATACTGCAAGTGTGACTTTACTTAATAAGCATAATTTATCCAAGAATCTTATTCACAATCCAAAATAATTTTAAGAGAAACAATTTTTTTGTAGAAATATGTATAGAACACAGCAATGTTTTCCACTGAAAAATTTTTCACACTTATAATAATGCAATTTATTATTTATAATGTATGCTTTTGTAATAAAAAATAGTTCAAAAAACATTTGTCTTTTGTTGCATTTCAACATTTTAATGAAAATGAAATACAGTTTTATCATTAAATGAGTTTGCAGCAAGCATAGCATCTCAACACACAATGAAATATTCCATGCTTTCAGTGAATGGATGCCATTATTTTATTGGAAGGAGTAACTCTACAGAAACAACATCCTTTTTTTAACCAAATATTATCCTCAGCTCTTTTCTTTTACAGAGAAAGTAGCTCCATAACATCCTCTATAGTTATAGCTATGTTCTTCTATCAAATCATCGAAGCCTCATCATCGAATATTTACCTCTGGATGAAAAATCATGGTAAAAGATTAAATCTTGTTGACTAAGGCTTCAAAGCATTTACATAAATCTCTCAGAATCACAGTCTTCAAAACTTCTTCCAGATAGATACAAAGGTTTTCTTCAAACAAGCACTCAGCACAGACTGACACAGACCAGGCCAGCATGTGACATTGCAGTGCCTTTTCGCCATTCAGTATGTGAAACATCACTTGTAATGCAAAATGCTGGATACATGAGGTTTGACTGTACTAAATTACAAAATATTGAATCTAAACTGAAAGCTGTTGAATTTAATATACATATTTTTATAGCTATAGAAGAAGGAAGATTTTTACATATACTCATTATTTACCAAAATTTATTTGGTGAAATTTTATTCCAAATTCTAATCATTTTATTTGCTTAATATTAAAATGAGATTCCATGGCAATAACAACCTTTTCATGACAATCTGAACTAAATTACAACTTTTAAAAGTTTTAAGCATAATAATGCAGGCATTGAAATAAATCCTATTTAAAACGAATGATTTAACTATTAAAAGATGCATTCTTTTACAGTTAAAGAAAAATATAAAGTACATGCCTTTAACCCAAAATATAGAAAGAAGTAAAGTGGTTATATATTATTCAAATAATAGTTAAGTATAACTCAAAGAAAGAAAATCTAACTGCAACATTAAAAACAAGAAACCTAATAATAAGGGTAACATCATGAATCATCATTTGTCAGAATAAAATATCCCTTGATATTTCAAATATAATCCTGCTATCTATAAACTTGACAAAAAATATTTTTAACATAATAAAATATTTTAACATGTAACAATTAATTTATATTATTTACCAATAGATAAACACATCATTAACTTTGTGGAGTTAAAACTAATTTATTTCTACAACTAATTTTAGCTTTGTAATCCACTATTGTGCATGTAATTAAAAAAAATTATAAATATCAGATTTTATAAAATATTGCAATATAAAAAATCCAATTAAAATTAACCAATGTAAATTTATTTAAAATCAGAATAGCTCCAAATTCTTTCAATTTTGTAATTTCTGAGCAGACAAGATATTTTTTAAACTTCCCCATTAGTTATAAATAATAATTAACTTATAAGTTTATATTTCCCATACATCTCTAAACAATTTCCAAAAAAATTATACAAAATGTATGCAAATAATACAAGAAGCAAATCAGAATAAAATAAATAAAATGATTTAAATTATCTGTAATACTTTAATTCAATAAAAATGACGCAATTAATGATAAAATATTTTCTGTATAAAAAAACATAACTGAGAATTTAAAAAAAAAAAAACATTAAATGAATTCCCATGAGACCTTCACAAAATCCTTTCTTATGGAAAATTTAAATATCTATGATATGCAAAATATTTATTAATTTTATTTATATAAATATGTAACCAAGAATTCACAATAAAATGATATGTACCTGTCTACCATTTTTGAAAAATTCTTTTAGAGCCATCTGCTTTTCATCTGATAACTTTTTAATATTTATAGCTTCTTCAAATAGTTCTCTCAAAACAGCAGAAGATGATGCTTCTTTAGGATCCACAAAGCCCTATGTGAATATATACCAAAATTTTAAAATAGAAAAATAAAGATGAATTTTATAGTTTCATTACATGAAATGACACGCATTCCATTTTGCATTGAACATTAACAAGAAATTATAAATATTTAAAATTCTCTCTATACAAAACAGATCTGACAATACATCAATATCCTTTTCAAATTATCTGAAAAACTGAGAGTGTTCTCCCTTTAATTTCCTATCTATTTTCAATTAAAGAAATCACCTATCGTAAAAAAAAATTATTATATAAATACATTTAAATAGTCTTGATTGGCATCCAAAAAAAACCACACTGAAAAAATTTGTTTATCTACTACATTATTTGTAATTCTTTCTATTTTTATACTTGCAGGTAACCATTTCAGAAACCTTATTCAAAGCAAAAATTGTAATGTGAAAATTCAAAAAATAACTTAAAATATAACATCAGTTTAATCTTTAATAACTTTTTTTTTGTAATTTCCATAATATTTCTAAAAAACTTTTAATTATTATCAATGTAAAATGCAAATAAATGTGATTAAATAAAAATGTGTGTTAATCGTTGTTAAATGTGAGTAGACACTTCTGAACAAACAAATAAAATAGGAAAAGAATTGTAACTCTTAAACATGAATGACAAGAAGTATTTTTCATGTCAAAAATATTTTGATAAATATGAAAAATTATATATTATGATTTATTTTAGGGTGAATAACACATAATGTATTTTGGTTTAATATATTACCCTGTTTTTGGATGTAGCCTAAAACTTTCCACATAGCATTAATTTTGAAAATAAGAAAGAAAGGAAAATAAATTAAATTTGTTTGATATAATACAAAACTTTAAGTCAGCTAGTTCGATCATATAAAATACCATTTGTATCATAGAATACCTTAGCCAATTTCTATTTGTCAGGTTACTCAATACTTTACGCCAGAAAAAGACATGATAGTAATAACTTTTATTCACAATTTTCCAGAAAATCACATATTTTTTTAATGGATTTTATTTGTCATTACTTTGTACTCTATTTTGAATTTATTTCCAAATTATAAAATCATAGCTTTCTTTTGTTGTTGAAAATGGATTCATAAAAAGGAAAAAGTAAGCCCTGATCAAATTCATTAAGAATTTAAGTTTTCATTTCCATATATACAAGAATAAGCATGCTGAGTGACTATCAATGAAATTATTCATTTAGACCAAGATTTGATACAAATCTAAAATTTGGATGAAAAAATCTAATGGTGAATATCATCTATTTAAGTTTAACAAATTAACATATTTTGTATAATAATCACATAGTAAAATCTAAGTCTATTCAGTTGTTCTATATCTTTTCATTTTAGAATATCTTGATCAGAGACATAATTCCATTACAGATTTTTAAAAAAGAATAAGAGTTTTAAAAATTAATTTCATCTTCTATTACTACAACAATTTCTTCATGTA
The DNA here is from genome assembly GCA_026289955.1 of Argiope argentata. Lineage (NCBI taxonomy): Eukaryota > Metazoa > Arthropoda > Arachnida > Araneae > Araneidae > Argiope > Argiope argentata. The sequence goes on along the minus strand of JAOUZG010014605.1, from coordinate 372 downwards.
AGTATTTTTTATTTAAAAATGTGATACAATAATATTTAACATAAAAAATATTTTCTTCAGATAAGTTTTTCCTTATTAAATGGAACTTTTATAAAAGCATGTATTTTAATTCTTAAATGTATATTAAAATACAAATTGTCTCATAGAAGTTTTGACTTAACAAAAAATAATAATGAAATAATTAAGCATTTTACAAAAGTATTTCTAAAATTACTTACAAATCTTAACTTAAATGAAATACAGAAAAAAAAAGGGGGTGGGGGAGGCTTTTATGGATCTCATGATTTTACATCCCACATGCATTTCATGAATAAAATGGATGAAGTCCAAAATCTGCACTTTTAATTTCTTAGCATGTTTCATAAATATATA
>JAOUZG010014591.1:0-17014 GCA_026289955.1 Argiope argentata | reverse complement strand
GAAGAAGCATCCATTATTTCTGATTCTAAAATTTACAGTTCAGCTGTCACAAATATTTGTAAAATCAAACAAACGTAATTATTCTTAGCTTAACTACTTGACGTACGAATTTATTTAACTTTCTAATTAGATGACACATCCTATTTTGGTCATTTAAATTAATTTGATTTTTTAAATTATATATGGAGAATTTTGGATGTTAAAGCGTTTCGAATTGATTTTTGCGTATTTAATTAAATTCTGTTGCTTAGGTGCAGATTTGAAAATAAATATTCAGTCATTTGATGCTCGTGTCAGACACGTCATTATATGCGAACTAGTTAAAGGAAATCCACAATTCTTTTTACACAGAATTCGAATATCTTTTTTCGTCTGTTAAGCTACTTAATTATCATAATATATGACCTTATCATAATATATGATATTTGAGTTACTAGCTCTGTCTTTTTAAGTAATGAAATATCTATGTATATGCTTTTCAATAACTTTAAAATAATATTCGAAAGATTTTCAATAATCCATTTTTACATAATTTTTTAAAATTCCTTTTGAACTATCAATTTTATTTGTAAAAGTGTTAGAAAAGTTGTATTCCTTTCGAAATTATATAATTTACACTACTATGATTAAACTTTTTTATATTTTTAAAAACGTAAAAATTACTATAAAGTTGAGTTATATTAAAATTTGAATTATCCACATTTCTTAATACTCACTTTTTATAAAAATATTTTAAGTTATCTTTGACTGTTTTTCAGTTGTTAAAGGAATTGAATGTATTTTTTATATATTTAGCATAAAAGCTTTTGTAGCTGTATTTGACATGATAAAAAAAAGCAGAATAATATTGAAGGAAAAGTTCTCTTTTTATCCTCAAATCATTAATTATATCTAAATTTCTTTGCAATTTTGATTATAATACCTTTTTAAAAATAACCATAAAAAGCTTTTTGCTTCAAACGAAAATCTGGAACTTTTTTAAACATTAACTAATTTATAAAGATGTAATACATTTTCAGGAAAGAAGAATCGGAAATTAAAATTTCGTATTTATTATAATTTTTTACTTTGAGATAAAGAGTAATCATTTCATAAAAAAAGAGCCATCGTTTATGATTTACTCTCTTAACATAACTAGAAACATGAACTCTTAATATTTTTTCTAGTTATCCGTCGTGTTTTCTCTCCAAAGATAACAAGTTCAGCAAACCTATGACGTCAGCGCAAATGTGAATGAGTGAATCTGCCATATGAAGAGCCAGAGATATCACTGGGAAGGATATGTCTCGACCTTCTCTGTGACCAGTACTTTATAAAACTATCTTATTACATAGGCTTATAGGTTTACTTATCCTTTCATTCATAAAAGATGAATTATTGAGAATATATATATTTAAAACAAATTAGCAACAGAAAATGAAAACTGTAAAATTACGTAATTAGTTTTGGTCTTCTAAAATAGTCTCATTAATAAACACAGATACATGTGCATTAAAAAAAAGCAGCAAAACTAATAGGGTGTTATGGTAACTCCATTTGGTGGAAGAGCTATAGACTTAAAAAAGAATGTGTAGTTTAAGTATTATAACAGATGTTCCATATCTTATTAATTTCTACCTATATTTAGATACCAGGATCTAGGAATTATATTTTTCGAATAATCCTATTAGTCATTTTTTTTATTCTAACAGAAGATTCTAAAAAACAGAAGATTTTTATTCTAACATTTTTATTCTTACAAAATTTCCGATCGCTCGGTTGCATCTTAAATAATTTCATCGAGAATATTTCTTCCTGTAGAGGCTCCATAGATTTGGATCTACAATAATATAATTTAAATAAGCTATATTTAACTCATCAGACCTTATATAATTTAGATAAATTATATTCAAATTCATAAGATCTCCATCAGTAATTTCCCTACTTACGGGCAGCTCGTAGTGAGTGATGAGAATCATTTACTGTGAGTTAAGACCGCTGAATTACACTTAGTCAGGTGACGGTAAAAATTCTCGTTCTGTGCAGAATCCGATGAAAGTAGAACGCATCTGTATATAATTTATATATCCTTGTTTTGACATGTTTCCCCAGTGGATTACCCGCAATTCGCACCTACTGTCTAATTAAATATTCTCTTCTCTTCTGCAATTAAGAGCAGGCGAAGAAACGAGCATCATGTCAGATGGGGCCCGAATCTCAGTATGAATTCCGGCAACGGACGTAATAAAGTTAATGTTTTTCATGCACAAAAATTTGACAGAAAGAATTCATTATGATAGTGAAATAGTTCTAATGATTTTTTTTCAATGCGAGTTTTCTGCGAATGTATTAAATTTGGTTGAGCATTTCTACGTATTCGCAAATGGTGATTGTTCATTCTGATTCCAATTTTGATGAGACCAAAGAAATGATTGGACAATTTATTAGAATAATTCCTTTGTCGTGTTCTCTGAAGTACCTACTTAATTGCAAAAAGCAAACGGATCACAATGTACCCTACACTCAGAAAAAAAAGCACATAACATGCAGTAGAAACAGACTGCGTAATGGAGGAAATTTATTTTTATATCTAAATTCCTTCAGTTAGAAAACAATGGGCGAATCAGTCCTCATTAATATCTATCATAAGATGAGAATAATTATGCAACTTTAATTACTTTAAAGTGATTGGATGAGCGGTGGCTTTTAAGTATGGGCGAATAGCAGACCCTTCTAAACATTTGACAATAAAATGCGAATGTAAGGATTTCAGTTGGAATTCATAAGCCTCTGTTGGATTTTCATATTGAAACTTCAAGTTCACCTTTGTTTTCAGCAATGGTAAGTAAATATATTATGAAAGCTTGACCTACGAATTTAGATAGCATTTATTATTTTGAAATTTATTACGATTTGGGACAATTATTAGCATTTTGATTTTTTAAAATTTGATTTGAGTTGATATAAAGGATATTAAAGCATTTAAAAATATTTTTTTGCATTTTGTATAGCTCAATACTTTTACTTAACTACAGATGCAAAATTGAAATTTCAGTAATTCGATGCGCGAGTCAGATTCATCATTGCATCATCAAAGGGGAGGAAAATGACCAGCATTTGCATTAGTAGCGATGAAATTCTTTTTAAAAATCTCCTATTATTCTATACTAAAAAGGTTTTTCATTATTGATATAAAGAAACAACCTCCATTAAATATCCCAGTACTCAAAATTATTGTGCAACAAAGGGCTAACTATTATTTTATAATTATAGGAAACTTTTTCAGCTTTTTTTAAATCCTCAGTGGTACGAAATTTGGTTTGACTCGGTGCTTTACATAAAGGCATTTTAGTATCGGTTTCTATAGAAATTCGAATTTCTATAGTCTTCAAAAATAAATTACTTAAAAATTAAAAAAGCATGCTTTCTCAAATACAATTATTATTTTATTTTCAGTTTTGAGTAATTACCTTGTTTCACAAATTGTCTGTATTGCGTTTAATCAACACACTTTAAAAAAATCAGTAGCCTTAACTCGGTCTTTGTCTCGATATATGAAACAGACAGAAGTGGTGACATTGAAAATACATTAACTTTTATTGAACTAATTATAGGAATATATTTTCCTTATATGAAAAGAATATTTTCTTCGATACACAACACCGCTCAGAAAAATAAAATGTTTTTGATTTCAATTATCTATGATTTCAAAATTCAATTTTAAAAAAGCAAAAATCCTCTTAAATATGAAACATGCATTTAAAAATTATAGATGTATTATTAAAAGATTAAAATCACTGAACATCAAAGGAATGATTAAATGAACTATAACTGGAATAAAATCATATATATATATATATATATATATATATATGTGTGTGTGTGTGTGTGTGTGTGTGTGTAAAATTTCTTATTCCATGCCATTTTATTAATATTTACTCATTACAGTTTTTTCAAAAGAGATTAAACTAGTTTAGAGGAATCATTTTATTTTTCATTTATAAACAATAAAGAACCGTGATAAATTCTGCTTTTTGATTTTTCATTTATTCGTGTTAACATATCAGGAGTTATCGTGAAACTCTTTTTACCTTCCTTCCTCAACTATCAACTTTCAGTTATCAGCAGTTTTGATTGTATTTATGGCCGCTAAAATTGGTTCTTTTTATTATTTTTTTATCTTAGCTTTATTAGCTTCATCGTTAAAATATTTTTAAGCTACAGAATTCGATAACTACATGCTATTTTAGAAAGCTTGCACCGCTTTTGTTAAATTTTATTTTATAGTTTCCTACCTCTCTATAACCTTGTCTAAAATTTGAGTATTATTGTGAAAAATATAAATGCACTCACTTCAACTTTCATCTTCAAACTAAATGCTTAATTTTTTATTTTAACGTAAGGGTGCAGAAAAATTCAGCTTTGGTGTCTTGCGTGTACAGCAGAATCTTTTTTTATAATTTACGTAATATCTCAGAAGAATATTAAACTTTTACTAATTTGACAAAATTTAATTTAGTGCTGCAAAAAAGCAATTTTCAGCTGATAATAATAACAATTTTCTTTAGCATTGAATTATAAATTATGGGGATAGTGAAAAGATCGGTACTCTTTAAAAATAATGAACTTCCGGACATTTTCTTCTTTATTTATTTGAGAAGTCAAACCTTTCTCGTAGGCAACATAATTTCAAAAAGTATATTAAAAGAATATTGGATGTATTCAAAAAGTATATTAAAAGAATATTGAATGTATTCAAAAAGTATATTAAAAGAATATTGGATGTATTCAAAAAGTATATTAAAAGAATATATACAAAATCCTGGATGAAATGTTAATACGAATTACCAAAAAGATATATATTTCTTTATAACAGTGAAATATTCTAATAATAAATACACTTAAAGGGTTTTTAAAATTGATTTAAAATAAATAAGGCATTCGAATACCATTAAATAAAATCATTGAGAAGAAAATAATTTGGATTTTAAGACAACAAATTTATTTTTGGGCTGTAGTAATTTCATAAATTATGGATAAAAATCATCAACATTTAATTTAATATTTACATAATAAATTCCCAAAAAAAATCCAATTAAGGTGTACTTTTCTATTTTCCAAGATATATTTGTTTCAAATGTGTTCGAATCTGTTTCAAATGTGTGCATGTTCAAAATTTCTGTTTTCCAGAACGCCATTAGACATGCATTCATCTTTACAAAAATAAAAATTAAGATAAACGTCGGAGCATTTGCAATTTTTTTCATCATTATTTTCAATATGTTATCTTGTCTTCCTATTCTAATTTTGATAGATTTCATTATAAAGCTTGCGTTTAGTAAAAATGTTGAATTATTTACAATTAACGTTAAATTTCAAAATCGAGCGATAGTGAAAATATTTTAAAAACTAACTATTTTCAAACATTGCATTTCCTTCCATTAATACTATTAGATACATAAAGATATTCTTACGAAATTAGCAAAATGAACAGAATTTCACAAATCTTCTAAAATCAGACGTTATATATCCATCAAAATTTGAAGTTTAGCAATATTTTGGAGAGGAAGCTATTAAAATCAAACATCTGATCTAAACTTTAACTATCAAACCAAATGACCACCAAGACTATAATATTTTCCGAAATCGTCAAATCTTTAATATATTTGGAAATTTAATTTATCGTTAATTGATTTCCTTTGGCTATCAATCATCTTAAATTTTTTTATTAAAATAGAAATAAACCAAGAAATAAATTTGCAGTTTTCTCAGTCACAATTCTATTCAATCTTTCATTCTTCAGTAAAATGTATTTTGTGCAAAAAATTTTAAAAGTAAAAAAATACCTACGATTCCTCTGTAATCAAATATAATTAATTAAGGAAATCTTGTGTATCATTATTTTAGGATACTTAACAATTTATATAGTTTAGACCAACCAGTCTTGTGAAAAGTTGTATATGCTGATTGATGTATCTTCTCGGAGGTGGTCAAGCCTAAAATCGGGCGTTTGTGTCAAATAATGATATTCACATTTTCATAACTTAATTTTATTGCAAAGAAGAGGGTCGTTTTTTAAAATTTAAAACGCTAATGTCATAAGCTAGCTTTTATTTATTTGACGCTAGTACCTTGAGATAATAAATGCTTTGGTTATAACGAATTTTAAATGTTTGCACAAATTTCACACCTACATTTAACTATTAATGAAATTTAAAACATTTATTATCACAAATTATATAAAATACAATTCTTTACTTCATCTAGATGACTTTTTCTTATTATTTGCATATGATTATTACAGTTTAGAAATTAATCATTAAACCCTTATTAGAGTGAATATCCTGCATTTATGAATAAGGTTACATTAAAAAATACAAAATTATTGAATTAAAATATACATATATTATAAGTTGTTCTAAATTACATTTTCTTGTATTTACTTTTGAAAAAAAAATCAGGTTTCATATTTATTACATTTCATGCGTTGAAAATTAGTTTTTTTAGGTTTATTTTCTGGTGAGAGTTAATTTAGATTGGAGCTTTTGCCAACGTAATATCTATATACTCATAAATGCTGGCTTTTCTCATGCATTCGTTACTTGCTCGTGGAGGTCAGGTATTTTTTTTTAATAAAAAGCGGTGTGGCTGTAAAAATAATTGTTTGAATTTTAATTGATTGTAAAAATCAATTTTACAGTGTTATATGTTCGCAGGTTGCAGCGAGAAAGCGTTAAGGGATCGCTTGTCTCTCTCTCTCCCAGAAATCAGCCGATGCATCACGCTATTGCACGGAAAGAAATTATTTTAATAATGAAAATTTTTAGGGCATGCTTACCTTATAGTACAATTTTCCTTAGCAATGATTCATCAAAAGAAATCATTACAATAAAATTTCCATGTTTAATTGCAAATATACATAATTATTGATATACAGATTTTATTTCTTATCAATATTTTGTTGTTTCGTTGATTTTAAGAAGCACTAGTTTAGCTGTAAATATTGAATTTGTTTGAAATATTCCATATTCATAATTAAATTGCAAATAGGAATGAAATTATAAAACAAATTTTTTATCAATTTTTCCGAAGAAAGAAGAAAGGCGAAAATTATGGATATCAAAACCGATACGGGAAAATTTCGCCGTTGTTGTGGTTCTTACCAATCTCAGTTGCCATGGATAAGCACGTTGACGACCGTCAGTGATTTTAAGCTGAATGAGCGGCTCTTGTTATTGAAGTGACACCAATTAGATCCAAGAACATGATTTAGCTACTTACTCAGTGCATTCATTTGCACAGCCCGTTTTTACGGGGGGAGGGCACATTCAAACACCTCACTGATAGAACACAGAAGAACAACCATGCCCAAATCCGGACTCGAACCCGGGGCACCCAGACGTTCTACGTATGTGCCCAGACGCAGGTAAATTTTCCCGTGACAAACAACCCTAAAATATGCTCGCAAAAAATTGGGAAGCACATGGCTTTGTTTGATTTTTCTGATAATTTACTAGCCAAAACAAAAGAAACAAGTCCTTTAAGGAAGAGAATGATTAAAAACGTACAGGGCATCCATAATTAAATGACACTATTTCAATGTTGTCAACAGGTGGAACTATTGTTCAGAAAATTATTAAATTTTCTTTAGGACATAATGAAGGGATGGGAATTTGTTTGAGTAAATAAAGTAATAGTTCAAAACTTCGCCACCAGGGGAAGTTTTTTAAATGAATTACACATTTAACATATTTTTGACAAATTTAATTGCAACAAAACATGTTTAACTTAACGACCATCATTTTCCGCTACCATTTGGAATCGTAAGATCGCATGCTCTACAGTTGACGTTAGTATGTTCTGGGAAATGGTAGGAGCTAGCTGAGAGATGCTGCTTTTTAAATCAGGTAATTTTTTTGGACTATTACAACTTACCAGATGTTTTAAATTTCCCCCAAAGACAATAGTCACATGGATTTAGGTCTGGATACCGGGGAGGCCACAGATCATGAAAGTGAAGGCTAATGACACATTCTTCAGTGAAATGATTATGGAGAAACTCCTTTACACAACGGCTAATGTATGGAGGAGCTCTATATTGAATGAAAATTGTACTAGAAAGGCATTGACGTGCTTGCAAATACGAGAAAGTTTTATTCCGAATTAATGATGCATATCGCTGTCCGGTGATCGAGTATGTAACCGGACATCTCGCACTTAATTCCTTGAAGAAATATGGGCCGAGAATAAATGATACAGAAAATCCAATATCCAACTACACCGTTATTTTTGGTGATTGCAAAGGGACTTGCAAGACAGAGTGTGGATTTTCTCGATCCCGAATTCGGCAGTTGTGAGTATTTACAGAACTGTTAAAATGAAAATGAGCTCCGTCTGTCCAGAGAATATTCCACGGCCATTCTGAATCAACCTCAAAGCGAGCAAGAAACTTAAGTGGGAACCGATGTCGTATGTCAAAATCATTTGGAAGCTTGTACGGATAATAATGGAAGATACTCTGCATGATCTTCTGGACATCTGAACGAGGCACATCCAATGCATCCGACGCACTTCGGACGCTGGTGCTAGCCTGTGCATTCGAAGCTCTGTTCTTTTCCAATTGAAGCGCAAATTTTCTCTATTGCTTCTGCTTAAACAGATTTTCTTCCTCTTCCAGAACGAACCTGTTTCGTCACATTTAGCTATCGTTAATCGAAGATATTTAATAGTCAATGGGTCTTTTCGTCATTTTTTTAAGTATGGTAAAGAATTGCGCAGAAAGTAATCAGTGTACGGTAAAAAATTAAGCAGTAAAAATCAAAGATTGCAACCCCCCCTGTTTTTTACAAGGAATATTGACAAAAATGAGAAAGAAAGATTTGATATTACAATCAGCAAGTGACATATAAGAGGTAAAAAATTGTTTTAACTATCACGAGACCTTTTATTTTCTTTAGTTTTAAGCTACTTTAAAACTCTTTCTACTTTTGGAATCTTTAGTAAATTTACAAGTCTTGTCTTAGTTTAAAGTTTCCCAGTTTGTGGACTTATTGTTGAGGAGATGTCAATTGGAAAATATATCTAATGGGATGGCAATGAATTTGGTGGATTTGTTGATTATGGAACTAGCCTTGACAGCGATGAGCTTCCAGAAGCTAAGGAAGCTTTGCTCTTGCTAAAATTGTTTGGAAAGCAAGGCCGTACTTACCTTTCGGCCACGGTAGTTGTGTGATAGAAATTAGTTTTAGAGACGATTCGATACTCGCTTTTCAGTCGAGAAAACTTACGGCGATAAATCAAATTGAGATCTGAAAATCAATGAATATAATAAATATTTGTATCGAACTTGTACCCTGATTAGCTATAATTTGTAGTATAAATACCTATAAATATAAGTAATTACTATATATTTATTGAACTAATTAAGTTTAAATATCATTTCTTACTTCATGCCAATTTTGAACAGCAATATTTCGACGTGATTTCACGAATCAACTTTTACTCTAGCAACATCTGGAATGGGAACAACGAAATTACCTCCAGTATCAAACTCGAGATGTGTTACATCGGAGATCTCTTTTATTCTTTTGACTTGCTTCATTCAAGTTTGGTTTCCTCTCTAATAAGAAAAATGTTGGTCGACTTACTAGCAAGCATATCCCCCCTCCCTCCGACTGTGGTTATTCAGTTTCTTGCATTTCTGCATTCATGTTCTTGAAAATTTTCTGAAGTTCATCCTTCCTCAAATATTTTGTAGCATATCTCATGGCAAGTTTGTGGTTGTCATTCCACCTCTTGTTTCAGAAATTTGTAGGACGATTGTTTTATTTTTGAAAGTAGAGGTCTCTTTTTCACGTGTTGGTCAAAACTAAGACGATAGGACCATTTTGTAGTTTGAATATCCATGAAGGCAACACATTTTCCACGTCATGGTTAGCCCTCTCAACCAAACCCTCAGGCCAGCTGTGTCGAAATTTTTCATGAACAATATTCAATTCTCGCCAATACGTACATAACTGCTCTATAATGGAATTTACAAACTCTCTTTTGTTATCAGAATGCATTAATGAGGAGCCTCTAATACCAAAAACAAAAGCTTTCCGTTTCTTTGCTCTCTTGGGGTCGTAGTAATAACACAAACTTTGTTAAATGCCCCTGATAAACCATAATAAGCCTAAATTAATGATTTTCCACTCAATATTGATTGCACATCAATCGAATCCAATTGTCAGAGACTATTCATTTCTGAATGAATAATATTTTTAGAAACCAAGCCTTTCCTTTTTTATTTTTTATCATTTTTTCTGTTGACATGTTTCCTACAACGTCGAAAAATGTATCATCTCATTGGTTATGTTAGCTAATTTTCTTGAATTTTCAATCTTAAGTCTCTCTCTTTCCCATGAACTATGGTCACATGTCCAAATTCGATAGCATCGAAAATTTCTTCAACTGTTAAATAAAAATTTTTTGGTTTAAAAAAACCAAATTTTTTAATCCACTGATTTCAAGAATAACAAAACTTTTTAATATGTGGCACTGAATTGAAGTCTTGATAACAGCAGATTTTACTTTTTCATCCTCATAAATAAGATAGTATACTATTCATCAAGTGTAATAACTTTAAAGTCATTCTATTATTTTATGTAAAAAACTATAAATACCTAAGAAAATTATTTTTCCAATTTTTGGCGCAAAAATCATTAACAGTTTCCTCACTTATTGTAAATCAATCATCAGCACAAACACGATTCACCATTAATGAAACTAGACGACTGCTCTTGCAATGAAAAGTTCACAAGCAAAAAATGCATATTCAAATGGTTTTAGCCGCAAAACATCTGAAATAATTAGAGAAAACAAGTTCTCACTAACACTGTCAGTTAAAACGCATTTTCCCTAGCTAATTTGTATTTTGACAAATTTCAGGTTTACATTGTAACATATATATAATAAAACACAAGATTCATTGGTCTAGAAACAGTAAAAAAATGAAATAGTATAAAAACTGGGTCGATTAAAGGCATATTCTCGGTAGAAATAAAAAAATAAAAGTTAGAAACGTGGCATTTTTTCAGTACATAACGATATCAAAATAAACATGAAGATAAAATTAAAACAAATAAGTTTATCTTGCTACTTTTTTTGTCAACAATAGAGTTTACCGAGGGATCCTCAAAAAATTTCAGCGCCTGTGAACTCATATTAACAAAAACTGTTACTGCTCCAAGTCAAGCGTAGTTTCCTAGTTCTTCAAGAAGTCGGTTCGAGTAGACACGGGGTGGTGTCAACGGCGCATACACCCTGTGCGGATAAATTTTGAACCCGAATGAGATGCTCACTTTGAGTTTTTCTTGCACACTAATCTTGTCGCCGCCTGAAGTTAGTAGAGAAACCGAAGGCTTCTGGCAAACAGGCTACTTCTTCATATGCCTCGAAATATCTAGACTGATGATTGTCACATCAGTTTCTGTGTCGACGACAAGACGGCAGGGGAGTCCGCTTATTACTTCTTCGACGAACTGTCCATAGTCTCCACCCTATAGCGACAAAATCTGGTAAGCACATAGAGGGGAATTCCTGTAGTACAGCGCAACTTCCGCCCCACGAGATCACCGCATGCTAATATAACAAGGGCTCCTCGGTAGAGTTCCTGTAGTCTTCCGTAGCGTCCCGGACAGCAATTATACGGACGGGACGACGATCCTTCCCTTTGGCTAGGTGAAATGTCTCGAACTTCATAGAAAACACCAGAACACTCTTTAGGTCCTTTGCATCCGAAAGCCTATCTTTTTTCTGGATATCTGGGTCTCGAATCGCATCCCCAAAGTACTCTAGACCTAATGTATCTCGGACGTAGGTTGGACAGTCAGGGAAGGCAGAGAGGGAGAGCCGCTCGATCTCCGACTCCAGCTCCTGCAGCTACTCCCCCGATCTCTGTCTCCTGGACTTAAGCAGGGTTCTAGCGTAATTCTTCGGGTATATATTGTCAAACCTGAATTCTAGGGCGGTCGTCAGGGTGGTCAAACCCATCCGCCTATCTTCAGGTATCGTCAGCAAGACGTCAGCTGCTTCTCCGCGATGAGATGTCACAAGATAGTATGCTTTCTCAACATCGCTCCATCCGTTTGACTCCGCAACCCTGTCGAATTGTATCTTGAATACTTTCCATGTGCTCTTTTCATCCAAAATGGAAGTCATGATCTTCGACCCTGGAGTAGGTTCAGGAATAATTCTAGATGTCCTCAAGGCACGTGGGATAATCCAAAACATTTGTCGTTCCTTTCTTTTGAATCACTCCTTTCATTACTTCATTTCCAGCTCTTGATCCTCTCCTAACCTTACAAAGCCTTTCTGTATCCTCCCCATAGCTCTACTGAATAGTACGAATCTCCTCATCATTCTCTTGAACCTTTTCAACAAAGCATCCCCCTTGTTGATTGCTTATACAATATTAGCTTGACCTTATTTTATCTCTTTTTCCCCTTCCTTCAATTTTTTCATCTCCTCTTGCCCTTCCTTCATCTCCTTCATGAAAGTAAAAAGCTGCTCGAAACTGTCCTTTTTTGGATACAGCCATCGCTCTTGTTTTCACCATTCAACCCCAATTCTGACACCAGTTGCTACGAAAATTCTCACAAAAACGATGAGAAGATGCAGACTTTATTGTCTAGGGAATCGTGTACAAAATATGCATAAAACAGGCTACAAATACACAACAAATTAGCTCTATTTAACTCGAAGGCGACCTGTTCTGTAACATCTACTCGCATTACCATCAGTTTGGAATCAATGCCAAATCCTGGAGATGACACTTTTTTCAGATTCCAAGTTCCTCAGATTCTAAGATTGTGTACGCCCACATTCCAAAATAAATCTACCATGCAAAAATTCCTCCAGATTCGGCCTTTGTGTCATAATTATGCTTTTATTGCACTTAAAAGCTTATAAAGCACTTGCTATCAATTTTACTTCTTTGCCTGTATACTTTATCCGTCATTCTCATCATTGTGACGTACTAACGGTGCAATCAATTAGCTTCTGCAATTTATGTAGGATTTTTGAAAATATGTATGGTCATTTTACGGGTGATATATGTATTTTAGAGTTCGATTTCTGCTTGACTTTAAATTATACTTAATTTATGGATGGGCATGAGCATATTTTAACTTTGATTTCTTTTAAAGGCAAAGCATTTCACCTTGAACATTTTCTTTCTTTTTGTCTATCGTTTCGCCATATTGATTTTTAAAAAAACCAATTTATCAACCCTTACTTGAAAAAAATTTAGCATTGGCATTGACATTTAAGACAGTTTATAATAAAAAAATTCTTTTAATATATGGATTTGCTACTTTTTTTCAGGACAAAGCAGACTTTCGATCAAATTTTTGAGAGTATTTGGAACATATCTTGTGATAAATCTGTCTCATGGACATTTTAGAAGTAATGCCATCTGACTAATACAAACAATTATTATTTTTCAATGGGAAGACAAGCGAAAAGATCTCGGAATTACTGCTGTTCGCATTCATACGTTTTCGGTTGTGTATCACTTGCACACGCTTATTAACTAGTGTGGTTCTGTGTCAGTTGCGCTCAGTCTCATTAGCGCTAACTCATTAGAGGATGTCATTTGCGCTCAAGCCTTAAAAAGGGTACCACATTGTAACTTTTATCTTTGTATCTAAATTTGGCGATTTTACAATGTGCGCCATATGGAAATCAATCACTGTCAAAGTGAGAATGATACTCCATATCTCTGATAACGTTAAAAGGCTGTCGTGGGAAAACTGCTAGTGACCGTTACCACGTTTCAAATTATTGATAAAAGTAATGAGCGAAATTTGCTTCAAAAACTTATTATGAAGGAACATGTTCATAATTTTCTTACACTGAAGACATTTATTAGAATTATAATTTTGATGCACAAAACACAAATTTAATCTATTAAAATGAATTATAATTTTTAGTTTTAGGATTTAATCTTTATATGTCATAAAGTTTAATTTTATTTAACAAAATGGAAAAAAATACATAAAAAGTCTTTGTTTAATTCAAATTTAAATGGATATCAATATTGTTTAGCTCTTTCAATATGTATGTATGCTTAGAAATATATATATTCTACAAACGGATACTTGAAACGAGCTAATGTATTATTTTACGATAAAAATGTTGAAATAAGTTATGTTTTTTTGCAAAATAATAAGCACATCGGCTAAAATATAATATAAGAATCATATTTAAAATTTCAAAAAACAGCTGCTGGTTAATTCTCAGGGGGAGAAAAGCATATTTTCAAATCGTATGTGTTGATAATTACTGAAATTCCTTTAAATCTGAAATACTTTACTTCATTTCTTAGCTCATTTACTGTCAGATATAACTATACATAATCTAATGTACCATAAACAGCATTTAAATGCAGCATCTAAACGTACAAATTAAAACCCTTAGTTTTCAGATACAGCATCATATGCTAAAGTTTTATTCGCAGGTAATAAAGTAGTAAATTTCTTTCTAATTTTCTTAAAAGCGCTAAGAGTGATTTAACACCAATTTTCAATTTATCTAGGGTCTAAGCATGGATGAAAGCAAGAAATTAAATACGATACTTCATATTTTATTCATTCTTTTTTTTTGTCCCTGAATTTCTTGCCAAAAGTATAGATTCATATAAATTGAACCTTTATTGTAACCGAAATTGAAATTACAATTGTAAATGTTTAAATATTAAGGCGTAAGATAAGACTAATTTCATAGCTATGTTGGTAAGGTTCACTTTTTTTTCTTTCTAAAACGCATTGTTACATCGTTGCACTTAGGAACAAGTTTTTTTTCTTTTTTAAATACTGCACCCTGACACATCACATATGTCCGAGTGTTATTAAGATAATGCAATTCTGTATAGGTGTCGAGGGTGTTAATTTGGAACAAATTTTTAAACCCTTTAACTAATACAATACCAGGCTATTTTTTTAAAAAATTATTTAAAGGTAATAAATATGTTATAGACTTTAGCGAAGCAGAAATAGAATTTAAACAGCTTTAAATTAATAATGATGTTAAGTTAGCCTTTTTTAGGGGGGGTTGGAGGCTTCCCCGAAGAGGTTTAAATTAGAATTAATTTTTTTTCCTTAATTTAATGTTCAGATAAAGAGCTCTATCGTTACTCTCAGAAAGCAGTTATAGTCATTATCATAAATTGGAGTTGGAAAAATCTAAAGCGAAAAGATAATAATTAATATCCAAAGACACCAGCCAATATGTGTGCTTTTAGTATATATTGAGGAATAAACGAATAAAAACAGAAATGCAAAGTTCATAAAATATCAAACTTGAGTTTAGATTTTATATGCTGAAATGAGCTTGAAATTCAAAACCTATTTTGTATTATTGAGCTTAAAGAAATTAGTGATGTATTTTGGGGAACCATTTTCTTTCATTGAATCGATGAAATATTTTTAATAAACTATGTTTTGTTCTACTTTAAAGTATATTCCTCAGAAAGGTAAAGGTCTATTTAAGTGATTTAAATATGGCAATTTTTTCTTATTTATGCAATTTGGAAAATACTTCTTTTAAAGTAAGAAATATCAAACAAATATCCTTCTTATCTTAATAATTATAACGTTAAAGTAAACAAAAATCTATAGAATGATAACTGTGAAGAAAGCACAAATAATTCTATTTACTGACCAATTATTATATGTATATTTGTTAATCGATAAAGTTGTATCACTAAAAAATGAATTTGAAGTCACAACTCATGTTCTGTCATGGCCTCAAAATTTAATTCCCTGAATATTAGATACCCTATTTTATTTAAGAAATAGTTTTCAAATTTCGCATGTGAAAATATCCTGTTTAGACATCCATATTCTTTATACTTTTCAATTTCTACTATTAGCTCCCATTATATCTTGTTCTATCATCTAGATGTATAAATGTTTTGGTCTTCATTTTCCCTCTAAATTTAATCTAACCCCTAATCTAAAATAAACTATCAAAAATTTACCTAGCATTCTTAAAGAAAATTTATCAGTTTTACCGTGAGAAAAAAAGCAAATATTTCGAAGATAAGGACCCTTATTATCTCACTTAATCTTATCAATTCGAGAAACATGCATTATCTATAGCCCCTCTAGATGCACGCCAAGTTTTCCTACCAAAGGTGATTAAATCCTAGTAAACCTACCATGTAAGCGCAAATGACACCCTCTAATTTGTTAGTGGTAATGAGACTGAGCTCAAGTGACACGATCTCATTTTATAAACTGAAGTCATTTCGACGTTTTAATTAAAGTGAGATAATGTAAGTGAGAAATTGCATTTTCAGATATCACGAAAAGATACATCAAAAAAATTGTTTCAATTTCTCGGAATCCATTTGTCATAACAGCTTATAGTACTTAAAACATTTATATTCAAGTGTTCATCAGTAATTGTTTGAATATTTATATCAGATTAAAAATAAAATACCTCAAAAGATCTTTTTCGGTAATCTTCCATTGATAGTAACACAGAAAAATGTTACGCTTACTTTCTATCAATCCATCATACTAAGCCGCCAATCGTTTATTCACCACTTATTCATGGATCATTTCATTCATTTGAGTTACTTCGGTATTTCCATTAAAATGGAATAAAATTGATAAAAATTGCATTTTCAGTTATTATTTTCACTTGTATCAAATTATCAGTTTTAATTGTATTAAGTTCAATTATCGTACTTATGTCACTGAGACAAGTACAAGTATAACACACTTTATAACAAAAAAAAAATCAATACACCAAGAAGCAATCATCCAAATGCTTTGAAATCACGTAAGCATGAATTTTTTGACCAATTATGCAAATAGTTAAATTTTGTTGTCCAATTAATGAATAGATTGATCTCCAGCACACCGTAACTGCGCATCC
This sequence comes from Argiope argentata, assembly GCA_026289955.1. Lineage (NCBI taxonomy): Eukaryota > Metazoa > Arthropoda > Arachnida > Araneae > Araneidae > Argiope > Argiope argentata. Next base: position 109 of record JAOUZG010014591.1, on the reverse strand, counting down.
AACAGATGTATTTAAGGAGCAGTTTTTCAACGGTTGTTAAAACTTTCGGTTTGATTTCGATTCAGATTACCTTTCAACAACTTAAGAAATGCCTCCCCGAAGGCCTCTT
>JAOUZG010014588.1:58448-77171 GCA_026289955.1 Argiope argentata | reverse complement strand
TATATATATATATATATATATATATATACACTGAAGTGACAAAAGTCATGGGATAGCAATATGCAAATATACAGATGGCAGTAGTATCGCAGCGAAAAAGTATAAATGCGCAGTTCGTTTTCCAGAGCTTTCATTTGTGTTCAAGTTATTCATGTGAACAGGTTTTCCGTGATTTATGGCGGCACGACGAGAATCAACAGACTTTGAACGAGGAATGTTAGTTGGAGCTAGACGCATAGGCCATTCCATTGTGGATATCGTCCCTGCACCATCCGCACTTTCACAATTATGGACGTCTATACAGACAGCATGGCTCAATATTCCTGCAGAGGACTTCCAACGACTTGCGGACTCCATGACACGTCGAGTTGTTGCCCTTCGCCGGGCAAAAGGAGGACTGACACGATATTAAAAGTCATCCCATTATTTTTGTCACTTCAGTGTATGTATCAATGGCACCAGCACTTAACAAAACTTTGGATAAAATAAAAAAATCCTTATTACAGTAATTACAGAGAAACGAGAATTGAATTTATAAAATTTAATTTCTCTGTGATTTTATATATTTATCTTTCATTTTCGGAGATACTTGGAATTCCATAAATGGCAATACTGGAAAAAAAATTCAAATTTTGTAAAAGCAGATTGTCATTAAAGAATGACAATAACACCTAAAATTATTATCTTATTGGAATTTATTTTTTGTTTGTAAGAAATAAATAGAAAAATCAGCTTAAGTTTTGAAATACTTGACTTCGAGGTATCCTTGAGTGTTTTCAATCGTATCAATTTGGAAATAACTCTGTCTCAGGTTGTACATAGATACAGTTAGAGGTAAAAATCTAGGTTAATGTAATTGATTTAGTTTTCTTGACTCAAATTTTATGCAATGTTTTGTTTTTCTGATTTGGATTACTATCCGTAAACAAGTCGTGAAACAAACGAAAGCAGAACATATCTATTTCTCGTTCAGAGTGTATATGTTTAAAGAATAATTTAGAAAATTATCCTCAAATATAGTCATATAGAATTATCTAGAACATAAATCAACAACAACAGTTTTAAAAAGGAATATTGGTCTTTTATTGAAGTTATTGAAACTGGGACCAGGGCTACTCAAACAAATGGCCCAATGCTCTTATTAAGTAATCAACAGTATTTCCAAGAATTCTGTTTCTGTGTCAATATTTTATGTTTAATTGTATTTTTAAACTTAATTAACTTTATATATATATGTCATTCAATTTAAACCAATTTAACAGAAACTACAAAAAAACAAACCCGAATATTTTATCTTCAATATTTTATCAATTCATTTCCGTAAATTGAATGAAAAAGTAATCATCATTATATTTGAAATTTCCCACTTTTATTCCTTTCATATGAACTTGAAAATGTCACCAATTGAAGTCATTCATTTTTACTATCACAACGATCGAAACTTTCTTAAATTGGGTCATCTCCTCAGAGGCTTGCATCCGAGGAAAACTAATCAAAGAATCGTCCGACGTCATACATTTTTTTCCGAAAGTTATTTTTTTAATACTATTCCAAAGAAGAAAGAACCCGCTCTCTTTATCAACAATTCTTTCCCCTTTCTATTTCGTTCTTTGGTCTAGATCAATGGCTTCCAAACTTTCTTATACACATCGTCTAGTTATCCTCATTTTTCCAAAGTTCCTCATTTAAATTTTGAAAAGAATTCGCATGAATATGTGACTACGTTCGGAATGAAGTTTTTAAAAAATGTTCGAAAATAACTATTTTTTTTAATATTTCCATAAAACGATTTGAAAAACATCTATGAAAACAAAGAATACCACTTAAGTAAAAAATATAAAAGGTAACAAAGATAAAACTTTAAAAAAATTGAAAAAAAGTGGTTTTTTTACTTCTAAAGTGATAAAAATATTATATAATGAAATATAAAATATGTAAAACCTTATTAAAGGATTTTCATAAAATTTACCAAATAAAAAAGAAATATGTCATCTAGTTTCTGGGTTAAAAGAATGAACTGCATTTCTAGGTATTTTTTTAAATATTGGGGTTCGAATGATAAATAAAAAGAAAACTTAATATTTTCCCCATGAAGAGGCATTAAAGAAACAATAAAATATTTCTTAATAATTAGAATACTTATTCTCAAGCTCAGGAATTGCAGAACTTAATAAGAAATTATTATACAAAATTTGATATATATATATATATATATATATATATATGCGTTTGATTCTAATTTATGAGTTTTCGTAGGAAAATTCCAAAAAAGATAAAAATTTAAGAAAATAGCATCTAAAGATATCAAATAGAGTTTTGCTATTGGTAAATTCAAATATAAAAATAATGTAACTTTTTAGAACATTTAAATTTTAATATAAAAGTTAGTGTAACTTTTTAGAACATGTAAATCAAATATAAAAATTAGTGAACATTTTAGAACATGTAAATTCAAATATAAAAATTAATGTAACTTCCCCCAAAAATGTACTAAAAAATAAAATTATTTCGGTTTTTTTTAAAGAAACATGTTCAAACATTCAAAATGTTAAATTTTTAAAAAGTCATAATTTCCAAAAACTCGACTTTTTAACATAGTGACATACAAGAAAGTAATAAATATTTTTTGAAGAATAAAGTGAAAAAAGAATGAGGAAATTTATTGGGTGCTTAAAAAATTATTTAACAAATTTTATTAGTTAAAATGATAAGCATTATAATTGAATCTGTTGATTACTACCCGTTTTCTTAAATTGAATTATAATTGAGTATTTAAATTGCACTCGCTAATTTCATTTATTTTCCCTCAGTAATTTTCACATAATATTTTAATTTATGACCACAATTAACAAAAAAATCCTTTTCAGCCACAAAAGAAGAAGTTGGTATTCCTTTAATTTCAGTCATGTATATTAACCTTTTATTAGCGACTAACGTTTTTTTAGGGATTATTACGGATTTTTATCATGTCAGAACATGATGTAGTTTTGGGGATGAGGGCTTTGGGTCAACAAAAATCCCTAGCTGAAAATTAAAAATTTTATCATCTGCACGAGCATCTCAAAAAACAAGTTTTAATAACGCATTGCCATCTTATTTTACAAAAGCGTTGCTTAAAAAAGAATAAGTTAATAACTACAGCAAATAAAACATAGAAAAATGTCATTTTGAGCTCGTGATTATTTGAAATGAAATGAATAGGAAAGGGGATATTTATTTTAAACAACCAATGCGAGACAAAGGTTTTTGGATCGTTTGCAATACCAAAGTGAAACATTCAATGTAACGATTAAAATGAATAAAAAATATAATTTAGCTTGCACGAGCACGTGGTGCTTGGCCGTTCAAGAAATTGCATTCTGACATGATACATCGAAATATGCATAGCAGATTTAATTTTAATCTTTTATTTGTCCAAATTTTTGTTGGTTGCTGTTTTGCTGCTGGGAATGAGGAAAAAGTGTTTTTTGTTTTAAAGTAAAAAAGTATTATTATTTAAAATATTCTTTTTATGTAACTTGAACTGATTACATATTTTTAAAAATGAAATTGTATAATTGAATTTTTTTTAAATTTTTTTTTATTTTTTACTGACAACCAAATTTCAGATTATTGTACATAGCAAGTTTATATTTTTAAGGAATTTTCCTAGGATAACTAATTCTGATTGTTTTAAGCTAAATATATTTAAAGAATGAAGTGACATTGATTCGATGTTGAATTCTACAAATTGATTGATATTATTAGTTTCAAAATATTTCGTAATTGAATGATAAGTTATGATGCGGATGAGTTCGTATCAACAATCAATCAATTAAAATTAAGTAGTAGAAGTACTAAATAAGTTGGTAAACATATAATCTTGAAATTGGTTCCAATAAAAATAAAATTAAAAAGAAACTTTTTATATTTTTTCAATATTTTGTGGCATTTCTCTGAGAAATTAGAATCCACAGAGGTATACAGCTTAAATGTCAATGGTCAAAGTAAAATTTACAGAGTCTTTGCATATATCTTGACAGTAAATCTTTATAAACATCGAAAATATCACGTATTTTCATGGATCTGTATTTTAAGAGAAATATTTCAAGAAGCCATACAATTTTATGTTAAAAGCGAAGCCAGAATATTTCAATTCCATTCCGAATTGTTCCACGATTCCGCTTTTATTGCTTTAAATAGTTTTATCATATATCTTTTTTTAAAAACTTAATTTATCGATTTTTCTGTATTTGCACAGTTTTAATTTTTTAAATACGCTTTCTTCTTTAGAAAACCAACGCATTTTATTTAATTATTTCCTTTATCTTATATTCATGTTTTCTTTTGTCAATATTTTCTGTCTCATTTTTCTAAAGTTTACTTCCAGGTAGAGCCACTTGCATTGTACCAAAATTTATAATTATTTTAAAAAATGGGGAAAAGAATTATATTGAGATATTGAATTAATATCAAAGACATGAAATATATTATTATATCTTTAAAAACATAAAATGATATCATTTTAATTACTTTTACTTATTTTACTCAGATCGACTAAAAAAATATTTAGATCTGCGATTAGTCATCGGATATATACACTTCGAGGGCAGATTGTTAAATGCGATAGCTTCTCTTTCTTAAAATTGTATTAATTTTTTTCTCAAAAGAAATAGCATTTTGTCTGATACAATAAAACAATCTACATTTTTTTATCTGATATTGAATAAAGAAAAGCATGATGTAAGTATTTATTTTACGGTTTATTCAACTGTTGTGAGTCAAATATATGAAAAGTATAAGAATGAATACAAATAATTATGATAAATAAATTGTAAACAGACCATGCAAAACTCTGAAATGATATTCTATTACATTGCCAGTCAAGGAGCCGTGGTTCATTTCACTTATTTAAATACAAACATTTATAAGAGGAAAACGAAAAAAAGAATTTTTATATTTTTTTAGAATTTAATATTATCATGTGAGGACAAGGTGTTGCATTGGTTTGAGGTTTTTGAAGCCTCAAAATGCGTAGGCAACTAATTGGTGATTCATCGCTTTTGAGGCATCCATTTTTCACTTTTAGGATTATTTGAAAATAATGCTGAATGTTGTCACATTTAGCGACTTATTACCGAAATAATTTTAAAATAGAAACTTAATTCGTAATAAAATTTTAATTTGTAAGTGAATGCAAGGTAGTTACATTTTTTGTTATTGTTGTTAAATTGCACTTATTATGAGAGAACATTATGTTTCATGGTTTGAGATTTTTATCACAAATTGAGCTTGCAAAAATTGGCGATTTATCGCTTTTGGAGCATCTATTTTCCGTTTATTATTATTATTATTATTAGAAAATGGTAAAGATGGTTGTCACATTTGGTGACACAAAACATAACAGTTTGAATTTTTAAAAAATATTCTACAATAAATAAAAGCGTTCGCTAATTCATACGGGACATTTATTAAAAATTTTAACATTTGGATACAATTTCTTTTTTGAAATCGTATTAAAATATATCAACATATAGCATCAAGTGCCTGAATTCACGGCAACAAAATTCTGAAAAAATTAATTTAATTTCTGCCACTTGGCTTTTCTACAACAAGGTTGTTATGGTTAAACAGCGATGAATTACTTGTCCCACGTGTCTTCCAATTGCATTCCGAGCATTGTCTGAGGATTTAGGTCGGAAGGTTTTGCCTGCCATTCAATTCATTATATTATCCGACATTCAAGAAGGCCGCTAGGGCATCTGCCATATGATTCATTAATATAATAGAAATAACGAAAATTGAGTATATGAGACGATATAATATATTACTAAGTTTTATATTTTATTACATTTTCTAAAACGTTGGGTTTTAAAAATCATTTAATGCTGCATCTGTTCAGAATATAGCTTAATTATTTCTGGAATGATTAACTTTCGACAACTGGCGAAATAAATAGATAACATCAGATTCATTATAAGTATGTTGGCATTTCAAATCGGATTATGAATAAATTTTGCTTGTATCTAATTTTCTTGTGAATATCATATTTCTTCGATGTTGATCAATTCCGATGATGTTTTTGAACGAAACAGGCCTCTTTTGTTGTTGTTGTTGTTGTTGGAAAACTGATTGGAACACGTCTAACCTCTGTACAGGTACACACTTGAGCATAGTTAGTGTATTTGACAGGGAGGTCTCAAGTGTTACATCTCTATGTACATTCTTGTGTTTATATACTTACTGATTTGACAGTATTTCTCTGAAAGTATTCTTTGACTGTAGAACCACTTTTGCATAAGTTAAAAGTAAAATATTCTTTCAAATATGTAATATCGCTTATCTAAACCGTTGTCTTCGCGGTAAGAAAGAAAATTTCATGGATAATATACTCCTTGAATTAACACCAGGTCAGCCAACGTCAGTTCTTAGCAAAGGATTAGGCGAAATTTTAGAGGAATATGATGGAAAAAATAAAGTGTTATGACATTGACCGTCAGAAGCACTAATTCAGAAACCTTACCTCAAATCATCCTTCTCGTCTTCCCCGTGATCTGGGTGCCCTAGTTTCAAATCCCAATTCGGGAATGGTTTTTCTTCATATGCTCTATCTGTGATATGTTTTGAATGAGCCCATCTATAAAAAAGGGGCTGTGCATGCCAATGTAATGTGTGAGAAGCTGTTCTGTATGTGATGACTTTATGCAATGCGTTGTTTACTTTTGTAAGCCCCGTGTGATAATTAGTGGTGCAAGGGGATTTCTAAAGGTTCAATAAATAAATCTTCCTACTAATTTAAAAAAGGATTAGAGTTCAATTTTGCTATATAGTCATGAAAATCATATGAATTAAGGAATCATGAGAGAGAATCGAAACAAAAGGCAGATACTGAATATTGAAGAAACTTTTATCATGTATTTTACTGCTTCCAAAAAATGTAGGAAATCTTTATACAAAATGCATACATTTATAATATGAATATATGACATCAACATTTGTGTTAATAATTCATTGTATTCTGAATGAGTAATGATAAATGTATTTTTTGCTTTTGTATATAAAAATGAAATATAAAAGTTTTGAATTTTCAACATTGTATATTTAAGCTTTCCAAAAAAAAATTGAAATGTAAACAATATGTAAATTATACATTTTCCAATTTTTCTAAAACTTTTATACATGAAACCATCTTTAATAATATATAAATTAATATAATAACATAATAAGTTTCCTATAAATGAGATAGGGAAAATGAAAATGAATGCAGAAGGTATCTAGTAAAATGGGATAAGTTCAATTTTGGTTTTCCATATTAAAATTCTCATTTATATCTTAAATATGAAAATATTTGCAAGGGAAAACATTTAAATACTATGAGATTTTTTTATTTTTATACAAATAGCCAATCAGATCAGAGGTAAATACTTGACATTTTGGGGTCAAAATGCCCCTGCGTATTTATTTATGATCAAAAATTGGATGTGTATGTTCAGGAATTAAAAGAACAATGTCAAAAAAAGTAAATAAATTTTTAAAATGATACAATTTTTGGATGTAATTGGAAAATAAAAATGTTTAAATGACAGAGTTCTTTCTGAAATGTTATACATACTATGGAATTTATCCATAATATATGTCTATGTTTTCGAAATTATCAGATTCCAATTCGCAAATATAATTCCAATTTGTTTTCTTTTAAACCTCAATAAATCTAAAAATGTACGAATATTAAAAACATTTTGGACGAAGTTCTTTTAAGATTATTGAATTCTTTACTTTCTCGTATACATAGTACAAATAAAGGTTTTCTTCAAATTTTAGATTGATTTCGAAAACACACACATTTTCGGGAAATACCCGGCCGTCTGTGCGTCTCTCTGTACGTCTACGACAAAGATAATTCAAACACATTAAGCAGATGGCTGAAAGTTGATTATGGTCTTCATACCAAAATTTTAGACTTATATCAAATTTTGAGCAAAATTCACTCAAATGTCTGTCGGTCCAGCTTTTCGAATAAAATTTAGTACGATAACTATAAAACGAAGATAGCTAGATTGATTTGATACTCAAAATATATAACTATGTTCTAAAAGTTGAGGAAATTGCGTGCTAAATCCAACTAGGGATTGATAGTCTGTCAGTCTTCACTTTTAGAAGCAAATAAACTCAATAATTTAAATGTACAATGGCTGAAATATATAAAATTTAGTATGTGATTTTATGACTACAAGTGTAGTTTTGTATCAAATTTTTCTTGGAGAGAAAAAGGCGTCTAAAATTCAAATTTAATTTTTGTAAACTATTAGCAGCAAGTTAGTTTTTATTTGCCAAATCCGTTGCCAAGGTTGGCATGAAAAATTCAATTAAAATTCTAAATTCCTGCCAAATGTATTTTGTAACAATTAAAAATCAATTCAAGGCCTTCTCTTCGATAACACATATATTACAGTAAATGCGAGAGAGTTCTAAGAAAACCTACTTGCTTCACATCTACTTGCTACACACTTTGTACATGAGAAATTAAAGTAAAACACATAATGGTTTTAATTCATTTAAATTTTAAAAGAGACTAGCATTCCCGTACCCGGCATTGCTCGGGTAATAGAATTAGCAATATAATTACCTACATAATATTACAATATAATTACATCTATAATAATTACTTATTACCTATAATTTTTTCTTATTTTGGGAGGGCCCCGGGGCTCCAGGACTCCTTATATATATATAAACCGATTCTAAACGGTCCTTAACAATCCTTTTAAAGCTTTGATTTTCTTTGCAAACGCAGGCCATCCACATATTATTATTATACCTACGTTTAAGCAAGAACTTCTTTGCATAGAACATTTTTGAAGTTTTTTCTCTGGTGCTAAAATTATTAAGCCGCTTGATGAACTGACTCTGGAGCAAGCTACATAAAACTGGCCGTGTGAAAAACAATCTTCTCTTAAATCGATCCCTGCTACTTTTAATGTTTGCTCTTGTGACTTATTAATGATTATTGCAAAGCAAACTTTTACGGGAAACTGCACTCTTCTAAATTCAAAAGGATAGCCCGACGGAATTAGTGGAATGCGGGGTATTAAAACCAACTCTCCTCGAGCACATCCAGTAATTATCGTATCTTCGATTACATATTTATTAAGTTTAGTCACTTGTAGTCTGGGGCCATTGCACAACTTTGGTGGACAAAGGTTTCTTAGTAGCATTACCGGTGTTCCAACTTTCAAGTGAAGTATGTGAGGTGGAAAACCTGGAGGGTTTAAGGTGTGCAGAAACTCCTCTGGATACTGCACTGCATCATCACGATTTGTTGTTGTATCAAAATATTTGTAGTAAATATTCTCTCCACTAAACGACTTTAATAAGTTGCTGTTGACTTCTGCGACTGTATCATTTTTTGGAGATAAGATGGCACTCTCGCACAACCATTCAATCGGCTTATTTTTTATATCAACATTATCAGGATAAATGTTGTCGATGAGATCTGGCAACTCTGTGACTACCGTAGCGAGTTCGTGGGGTATAATATTTTTTCCAGTGCATTCAGGATATATTCCATCTCCTATTTTAAGGAGAAGATTAGAAAACAATTCTGCTGACGTATCTCCATATAAATGAACTCGCATATTTTTACTCAAACAAAGTTTCTGCACTTTAGGCCATAGATACGACGATTTTAAGCATGCTTTAACTTCATTTGCACGAGTTCCTCTAGATACAACCGGTAATGTTTGATTACCGGTTGCTAGTAGAACAATTACTCCACCCATTACTTCATCCGAATTTCTTAAATATTTGAGGGTTGCATTAAGTGCCTCGAATCCTACTTTATGAGCCGTAGTACTCTCATTCCAGATAATAAGTTTGCAATCTTGTAAAAGCCTTACCCAAATTACTCTGTTTTTTTAATATTGTATATTGGATTCTCTGAGTAATTGAGGTTAAGGGGTAATCTAAAAGTAGAATAAGCTGTCTTTCCACCCTTCAATAACGTTGCTGCTATTCCAGATGATGCAGTTACCAAGGCAATGCCTTTATTGCTTCTGAACTTTGAAAGAAGTAAATTTAAGAGAAATGTTTTTTCAGTGCCACCAGGTGAATCTAAGAAAAATATTTGTCCAGTATCATACTCGATGCTGTTGAGAACCTTTTGATATACGCTGGACTGTTCATCTGTTAGAAAGGCTTCAGCATTATATTCTTTTTTCTTCAAATCTTCAAGGTCAAAATTTGTTTCTCTCATGTACTCTCTGTTTTGAAAATGAGTTTCAAATCGCTCAGGCTAAGGTAAACCATAATCCATTAAGCGCTGACCTCCCAGACTCTGAACAGTTTCTTCAATCAGAATCAAGCATTGGTTGTACGCTTTGTTCTTAGTTGAAAGAGTGGAGTCTTGCAGTTGTCTTTCATGCTGAAACCGGATGTCTTCTCAAAAACTGTCCTTGTACTTTCCCCAAAGGCTTCGTGGATCAGAGGGGTGACAAAATACTAAGATAACTGAAAAATGTCCGCAGTTTGATCGATGAGCTGCTTAAAATATTTTCCTTAATAGTGTATTGCCACTGTTTATCATCCTCGAGCAATCCCATTGCCATGCATGCAGCTTTGAATGTAGGGTATTTAACATTATTTAAGGTTTTTAAATAAGTAAAAGATGTTGGGCCTCTAACATGATGGAGGAGGGGGCGTAGGTGTTAACACTCAACATTGTTAGGATGAATTTTGTAAACGCGCCCTAAAGTAGAATCTTTCTTTATCCCTGGCCATTGATCAATATTCTCTCCACGCCTACGTCTTGTAAGCTTTTTACTCTGTTGCCACACATAATACGAAGGAACATCAGCATATAGAAGTGTTCTAGCAAACTCATCAATTTTGCAAAGGTTGAAGAATGCCGATAGTGTTGTCTCTGGAGGTTTTACAGCTTTGTCATGACAGTTATGTGCGGTGAAGTAAACACGTTGGCCATTTTCCAGATGCACAGCAAGATGAATGACTGCAGGGTATCTCTCATGAATAGGAAATCCCAATATTTTCCATACTGCTTCTGAACTGTTGATATTTCTGCCAGATTCGTATATCTTTATCTCATCAATTTCTTTATCACTCTTTAAAATAAAGGATGCTTGATCATTTCCTTTAGTGATGTATTTACAAACATATTTTATGGATTTTACGGAATTCGTTATCTCAACATTAATATGAGATTCAAAAGTACGCAACAAAACGGGATTGTACGGTACTACCCATCTGTTATCTAACTCAAATCCTTTAAGGTTAACTGTGAAACCACCGTCTTTTGGAGTTCTCCTACGATACAAAGGATAACCATCTTGTCCCCTCTGTATTTCTTGGACGAAAGGGCGAGGATATCGTTTTGTGCAGCAACCATCTTTCATGCAAGGAGAAATTCTATTTAAACTTCCGCATGGCCCATGAATCATATTAGCCTTAACAATATCATAGAGAAGGGGATCACGGTCAATATCTGGAATTTCTACACACACTACTTTATCAACCATATCAGCAGTAATGGCTTCTTCCAGCCACACCAGGCAATGAATATGTGGCAACCCTCGCTTTTGCCACTCTACAGATAACATGTGACAACGAACTTTACCAAAAACTTGTCCTTTAACTATAAGGTCCATAAACTCCTTCACTTTCATATGGAAAACTCTCCCAATGATGTCATGACGTTGATAATGCTTCTGTACTGGATATAATTCTCGTTGAATCTCTTTCCATTTTTGGTTACACGTGAAAGTTATAAACAAATCTGAACTTCCATAATGACGTACATATGTCATGGCATCTTGAGCTCGTTCGTGCATGTAACGGGGCCCACCAGTAAACGATGATGTTAATACCACTCTCTGTCGTATTTGATCAGCGTCATGCCTTCCTGCTTCATCTCTCAAATGAATGTATTCCTCTGATCTCATTTTGCTTTTATTGTATTTGAGAAAATTCAGTTTTTCAGCCAAGGCCTACAGAGGTAAGCTCGGACAAATCGTAGTTTACTGAACTGTTGCCAGCACCATCGAGCTGTGACATGATTTTAAATTGAGGATAACGAGTTGCACTATATATATCTGAGAAAAAAATTAAGTTTTGGAAACTGAAAGATATATTGGAAAGAAGACATTGTTTGGACAACAAAAACTTTGGTAAAAATATCGTACATTATTTAAATTCAAAGAAATTGTTAAGTGATTGTTAAGATATTTATTTCTACCATTGTTTCATTTTAGTGTTAGGATTATCTAAAGTTATTATATCTAATTAATTAATTTCTCCCGAACTAATTGATATTTCGAAAATTCCTTTCTTAGTGGGTACTTTCGTAATCATGTGGACATTCCTGCCAAATTTCAAGTCTGTGGCTTCAGCGGTATTGGCTGTGCGTTGATATATATATATATATATTATCTCAGGACAAAGATTTTTATATATATAGATTTGGAAAAATGCAAACAAGTTTATAAAGTTCATATTGATGAATGAAATTTAAAACCTTTGAATTTTCAAATTCAAGTAATAATACTTTTTTATGCAACAGCAAAGATTAAATGTACCATTAAATTTGAATATTATTTGTAAAAATTTGTAATCAAGTAGTCTTATGAACGTAAATTTAACCCTTAGTAGCCTGATTTACGAAAGTGATTTATTTTTAATATTACTGTGTTTGCTTGAGGGTCTAGATAAAGGGAAAAATAGCTAAAAAATCCCAATATTTATTTTACATATTTATTTAGAAAAAAAACAGGTATCAATTTTGATACTTCAGGCATTAACGCTATAAAGAAATCAGATACATCTATGCATGAAATAATGCGAAACATTGATTGTTTTTATTATCGCAAGTACTTATATTCTTCAGAAAAAGAAAATATATCAAATTTGTATTCAACAAAACTTTTAGTAAAATGTTTTTACTTGTTCACTTTGCCGCGCGAGTAATATGTCATAGATAAAATAAAACAATAATGACATTTGATTTTTTAAAAAATTTCGTTGGAAAGAATATTATACAACAGTAAAATACGTACAGCCAACCTATAAAAAAACTAATAGTAATGTGAACATTCGGTTTAAAAGATTGGTATCAAAATTGAAACTCTAGGTTATTAAGGGTTAAAAAATGAAGCTTTTTCTATTTAACAAAAAAATTTAAGTCAATTCCTTTTTAGGTAAACAAAAAAAATTATTTTAGCTATTTTTTATTAGATAATTACAATTAATATAAATAATTTATCAAAAAATTATTGGTTTTCACAAAAATTGAGCTCGCATTCTTCACATTCACGTGAAAAATATTAAAAACCGCGCATTTGATCGGTTGAGCTGTTGACTGACTGTAATTTCCATTACAAATTGCACAAACTCTATTTACAGTATTAAAAATTAATTATTTAATTAATGAATTAATATTTGAAAAAACTGTATAAACATTGAGTATCGTCCATTACAAGTTTTAAAAAATGTATTTGAACTTGTATTGATTTATATTAACTACTGAAAATTATTTTATTAACAATTGAAAATTTGAATTTGATATATAAATATAAATAGGGAGAGTGTGAAATAATAATTGGAATTGAAAAAGAATAATTACTTCAATATAACGCTAAATATCAATATTTCCAACTAAAAGCTTTATGACCATTTCAGAGGAACTCGAACCAAACTCTCATTAAAAATTTAAATTCACAGACGAGAATTAATTTACTGCTAATGCGAAAGAGCATTTTCGAAAGCAAAATCTCTTGGTTTAGACATATTATAGACAGTACCTCCTTATTTCAATATGGCGGATCAAAATTCATATTACACATATCTAGAAGCAATTTTAAATACTTTTCGGGTTAGTCCAAATTTTAATTAATTTTGACGAACAACTAAATGAAATTTCATGGGAACTGTTTTTAATTATCATAATATTCATATCTTGTTATTATGAATATTTAAATAATCATGAATTAATCAATAAAGTTAGAAATTAGAATTCAAGCTTTTAATTAATTTTTTGGCATTAATAAGAGTGTTTAAAATTATTAAACAGTAAATATTATTTATTACAATAAACCTTCAGTTCATTAATGTTATTTTTATAAATGCGAATTATAAACATGTACATAAATTAAGGATAATGCAAATTCAAGAAAAGTAAAAAGTAGAAGTAAACCAAAGGCGACTTATTTGTAGAGCCTATTTGTTAAATAAAAGGTAAAGAGCAAAACAAAATATGCTATATGTTTGATATCATTAATAAAAATTGCGATTTTTTTACTCCCTAGAGCATTTACAAAAACCAATATTCATGTTTGGTATGGTGGTTTATGTGTAGTATTTCTCTCAGATGATGCAATACAGTCCGTACAACTCCTAGGCGTGCTGATTATAAATCATCGATCTGATCTTGGGAATATTTCAAAGCTCATCAAGCAATGCTCTTCGGAATTCCTTTAGACATGTAAGAAGGGGTTGACGGGTCCAACTCGTCGACCAAATATGTCTCAAATGCTCTATTGGAGAGAGAAAATATGGTGAGAATGCTGGCCAGTCGATATGGGTGATATCCTCCGATCGCAGGCATTGTTTTATTATGTTTGCACGGTGAGGATGGACGTTGTCATCCACAAACACGAATTCAGCTCACATGGGCCCTCAAAACAAACGTGCATGTTGTTCCAGAATGGTTAGGACTAGATATGGTCTATCAGGGTTCCAATTTGAATAAGCAGGTCCGTTATGGAACCCCGAATAGTTCACTCCAAAAAGAGCAATCCTACACCACTGTAACCGTGTCATTCAATGATGTTCTCTTTGAGGTAACGGAAACCAGATGGTTTCCATATGAAAGACAGGAGGAGAATTAGACTGCAAGCTAAATCTGGACTCGTCGGAAAATATCACTCAAGCCCACTGTTTCGGGGTTCACAATGCGTATTCTTCACATCAGGCTAACGGTAGGCGATAGTAAGTTTCAGTTAGTTGAACACATCTGACAGGCCTGCAAGCATCTATTCCAATCTGTTTCAAAGCATCTGTACATGGTCTGCATTGGAACTGTCGTACTGTTTGAAGGCTAAAGAGAGATGACGAGACAGGATTGATGATGAACCCCGCCTGTTTCTTTTTGTCCTAATCGTTAAATATCGGTCTCCTCATTCGGCGTTGTAATTCGAGGACGACCTGTGCTGTAAGGTCTACTTCCCTTACCATAATCTTAGAATCGTTTCCAAAGCCTGGAGAGGACATTCTGGACGATTCCAAGTTTCTTGGATACTTCCAGCTTGGTATGCCCACATTCAAGAAGGTCAATATTGTACTACGTATCAAATCATCTTAATATGTTCTTTTAGTCATAACTGTACTGTTACTGCACTGAAAGACTTATAAAGCGCTTGTAAACGATTTTATTTCTCCGCCTGTATTCCTTTTACATCACTGTCTTATCTATTCTTGTCATTGTAAGGTATTATCAGTGTTTTTGGGTGGCTTCCAGCTATTTGCATATGATTTTTGAAGACGTGTGTGGCATTTTACGGTTGATATATGCATTTTAGAATTAAATTTTCGTTTGACTCTGAATTATCCTAATTTATGGACATGAGTGTAATTTTTAAAGTTTTATACTTTTCCCTAATTTAATTTCTATTATGAAGTTCAATTAATTTAAAAGAATTCCTGATTTCCCAATTAATAAATATAAATCGAAACCATTAAATAAAATATTTTATTTCAATATATTATTTCAAATGTTATTTTTATGCAAACATGAATGAATTTAGAATCAGATGATTATGTTTACAGTTAAAATGTTTTAGCTGAGAAAATGAAACCAGATGCTTTTGTACTGAAATTTTCACTTTTAACATGCAGAATTTTCTTCATCAATAATTTTGATATTAAATAAATAAAGTAGGGTAATAAAAATATGTTTTTTTTATTTTATCAAAATCTAGTATTTTATAAAAATTGTCATTGATCGTTTAACAAAAAACTTTCATTTGTTATAAAATTATGCCAATTTAAAATGGACCAAGTGATTAAAAATATTAAAAATGATGTTTCTGTACACTTTTAAAACACATATATAGGGTCATGCTACATTATTTAACTCAGCAAAAACTATCATCATTATTACGAATTTTTTTTTAATCTTTGAATACTTTGAAAAAAAATGAAATACCATAATTTTTTTTAATGTTCACATAAATAATAAAATCGAAATTGAAAGCAATATAACTCGGTAATTTCTCAAAAAAATCGAAAAAGTCATCTTAATAATTGCGACGGTAAATTTTGCAGGTTATTATTTGTTAATGGAGCAGTAATTCGCTTAATTGCAAAGCAAGTAATTAATGGGAAAGCAATTAGCTAATGAGATATTTGAGAAGCGAGAACTATTAAAAGCTTCTACTTCCATATTTAATTTTTCTGCGCTTCCACCTTTACCTAAAGAAATTCTAAAAGAGAACAAAAAATATTTAAAAATAATAATTTTTTCACCCTAGCATATTTTATTAAGGCCCTTAAACTACTTTACATGTGCCTCTGACAATAATACATCAGTATTGAGTAAAAGCGTTTGGCAACGAAAGCAGCCAAGGCAGATGTTTTTGGCAGGAACATTTCCTCAATTCTTAGGCAGATGTTTTTGATTTTTATTGCCTACAGGACGAAAACCGTAAGCCTTTTCTGAAAATGTCGGGATTCAGACTATAAATGGAATGAAAAAATAATAGAAGTAATATTATTAATATTTAAGATTAATTTGGAAAAATAGATGTTATATAAAAAGGAAAATATTCCATAAACTTTCTTGATTATATGTTTATTTAAAAGACGATGCTGTATAAAATATATAAGGTCTTCCAACAATTGAGAGTACACCTTACTTGATAAGTACAATTTTCAATGCAAATAAAACATTAACTAGAAGTCCAAACATATTTTTATTTTTACACACAACAAATGGTTTAAATTAAAGTATAAATAAAGAAAAATCAACGAAAAACTGTCAAACTGAAAAATATCAGAATCATTTTAAATAAACAATAGCATATTTTAGCCTCAAATAATTGAGATTACATCAACAAAATTTTTGTAATATCTCGCAAAGAAAGAAAGTGTAAATATTTCATTGCATGTCTTTTGAATTTTATAATGACTTTTAGACGTCGTGGTGCTGATTCGACCAATTTTTGGTGCTTTTGATGATATTTTACGCACCCTCTTACAAAAACTGTTTTAAATAGGATTTGTTTCTAATTTTGTGTTTTTGAACCCCTATTTTGAATCTGGCCCACAGTTATTCAGTGGTATTGATACTAGGGCTACTGTGTTAGTGCGTGTAAATGCTGTTTGTAATGAAAAACCACCATTATTTTAGTGTTACGTGCTTTCTTTTTGGGGTTATTGTCCTCCTAGAAAATGAAATTTCAGCCTAAAAACACATTTTTTGCACTTTCCTTAATATTGCTACGAAGCATATTTCAGTAGACCATATGGTTTATAATGATATGAGTAAAAATAAATTTCATACTTCGGATGGAGCCATACCACCATAAATCATGACAGAGTCACCACCATGTTTAACTGCAAAACATAATTTTTTAAAAATCCAAAGCAGTACTATGTTTTCTCCATACGTAGTAATAACTGCCACTGCCAAAAATATTGAATTTCTTTCACCAATAAGTATAACTTTCTTCCAAAATTGCTTGGTCTACAACTGATGAGTTTTTGTAAACCTCACTCTTTTTTCTGAACCTGCAACGGTTTTTCTCTAACAATTTGATTTTTATATCCAGCTTGTCTAATTACATTTTACACAGTTTCAGCATTTACATTCCTGACTATGATTTAAGAAATTTCTGCAGAAAGGGGGTTGAACCATATGATTGTAGAGATCTGACTGAAAGTGCAACAAATTTGGTTTTAAGATGGAATTTTTTTAAAAAAAGACTTTGACTCCCCAAAATGATGCATGTAACACTAAAATAATAATGTTTTTTCATTGCAAACAGTATTTACACACAGGGCCTGACTAAGATAGGGGCATACGGGGCAGTTCCCCAGGGCCTCCATGTAAGTGGGGCCCCCAAATCAAATAAAAATTTTATTTTACAGTTCCTTTTTTAATGAAAGTTCTTCATTACTAAAGTAGTCAAGCAAAAAACGTTTTTGCCCCGGGCCCCAACCAGATTAAGTAGGGCCCTGTTTACACACACATTCCAAGTTACCCTGATGTCAATGCCATTGAATATATCTGGATCACTTTCAAAATAGTGGTTCAAAAACAAAAAATTAGAAACGAATCCTAATTAAAACGGTTGTTGTAAGAAGAATGCGTAAAATACCACCAAAAATTGATCAAATTAGCACCACGACATCTAAAAATCATTATAAAAGCCAAAAGACATGCAATTGAATATTTACACTTTCTTTCTTTGCGCGATATTACAAAAATTTCGTTGGCGTATTCTCAATTATTTGAGGCAAAAATCTGCTAATGTTTATTTAATATATATTTTTATTATTATATATTTCAGTTTAGAGGTTATCCGTTGAGTTTTCTTTATTTTTAATTTAAATTAAACCATTTGTTGTGTGTAAAAATAAAATTATGTTTGGACTACTAGTTAATTTATTTCTATTGAAAGTCAGACTTATCAAGTAAAAGTAAGGTGTATCCTCAATTATTTAAGCGACTGTATATAT
>JAOUZG010014588.1:0-20341 GCA_026289955.1 Argiope argentata | reverse complement strand
TAAGAATATATGACATCAACATTTGTGTTAATGTCATATATTCTTATCAACATTTGTGTTAATGTCATATATTCTGTGTATTTATTTATTCTGAATGAGTAATGATAAAAGTATTTTTTGAGTATGTATGTAAAAATGAAAGATAAAAGTTTTTAATTTTGTATATTTAAGCTTTTCAAAAGATTTAAAATGTAAACTGTATGTAAAGTATACACTTATACACTTTCTTATCGTTCCAAAATTTTTATACAGGAAACACTCTTTAACATTAAATAAATTAATATAATAATCTAATAAGTTTTCCTATAAATGAGATAGGGAAAATGAAAATGAATACAGAAGATATTTAGTAAGAAAGGGATAAGTTCAATTTTGGTTTTCCATATTAAAATTCTCACTCATATCTTAAATATGGAAATATTTGTAAGAGAAAACATTTAAATACTCTGAGATTATTTTATTTTCATACAAATAGAAAATCAGATCAGGTGTAAATACCTCTATTTGGGATCAAAATGCCCCTGTGTATTTATTTATTTTCAAAAAAATGGATGTGTATATTGAGGAATTAAAAAAACAATGTCAAAATCAATAAATAAATTTTAAAAATGACACAATTTTTGTATGTAAGTGGAAAATAAAATGTTTGAATGACCGAGTTCTTTCTATAATATTATACATACTATGGAATTTATCCATAATATATGTCTATGTTTTCGACATTTTCAGATTCGAATTCACAAATATAATTCTAATTTGTTTTCTTTTGAACCGCAATAAATCTATGAATTTATGAGTATTAAAAATATTTTGGTTCTTTTAGGATTGCTGAATGTTTTACTTTCTCGTAATAGTACAAAGAAATATTTTCTTCACATTTTATATTGATTTCGAAAAGATACACATTTTCGGAAAATTTCTGGCCGTCTGCGTGTCTGTCTGTACGTCTATGACAAAGATAATTCAAACACATTAAGCAGATAGCTGAAAGTTGGTTACGGTTTTCATACTATAATAGATTTATATCAAAATTTGAACAAAATTCACACAGAAGTCTGTCAGTACAGCTTTTCGAATAAAATTTAGTGCGAAAACTGCAAAACAAAGAAAACTGGAATGATTTGATACTCAAAATAAATAACTACGTTCTAAAAATCGATGAATTTTTGAGACAAATCCAACTGGGAATGATCGTCAGTCTGTTTACACTTTTAGAACCATATAAACTCAATAATTTAACTATACAATAACTGAGTTATATAAAATTTGGTATGTGATTTTAGGACTACAAGTGTAGTTTTGTATCAAATTTTTCTGGATGAGAAAAACGTGTCTAAAATTCAAATTAAATTTTTGCAAACTATTAGCACCATGTTATTTATTATTCGCCAAAGGCTATGCCAAGGTTAGCATGAAAAATTCAAACAAAATTCCAAATTCATGCCAAACGTTAGTATTTTATAACAATTAAAAAACAATGCAAGGCCCTCTCTTCGATAGGACTATATTAGAGTAAATGCGAGAAAGTTTTGGGAAAACCCATCTTTCTACTTGCTTCACACTTTGTACAGGAGAAATTAAAGTAAAACACATAATGGTTTTGATTCATTTAACCCTCTGGACGTTTCCATTCTACGAGTGGAACTTCTGTAAAGTGAAGGAAGCGGGACTAGTTTTCTGTCGTGGAAGCGTGTCAGTTTTGCACAAGAGATGCACAGCAAGCGTTCAAGGGTTTCTTTCTTCTCCCTCCCGTTCTTCATGGGAGGTCAGCTAGCCTAGGGTATCAGCAAGTTACCACCTATTCATGCCAAATTTTATTGCTTTCTTTTATTTTGTACGGCTACTAACGTCAGATGGTTTCTGGGAATTGTGTATAGGTTGCTTTTTAACCCCGATTGCTGAAAGAACTTTCTAAACAGTGTAAATATAAACAGATAGGTTTTCACTTACTTTTTGCTGTATATATTAAGTACAGAAACTTTCATCATATATTCGGTCTTATTATGCATATATTTTCAATATTAGCAATTATTGAAGGATTAAAATTGTATTCATATCCTTTTATTATTTTTCCAAATAAATTATTTTGCACCGAGCAATCAATAGTTGCAATAAAGTAGCCTTTTTCTAGAATTAGAACTAAACACGGATAGTTCAGTTAATCAGATATATATAAATAACAATATATAACATAAATTATTTTTTAGAAGAACGGGCATCATATTCTATTATAATAAGAGATACAAATCAACAAATTGATTAGATATCTGAAAAAAAAGCATAATTCTAGAAATATAATTAGCTACTAATGTATTTATGATCCGAGTTCTTAAATACCCAGTAACAATTTTATCAAAACTCAATATTGTTTGTAATCATTGCTTTTTATTTTAAAAAAATTATGGCATCTCCGCTCTTGAATGCTTCAAAATAAGGAAATTTTAAAGTTCAAACATCGTGAAATATACCAAAGTAAATAAAGATTAAATGTCCTTATTAAAAATTTATTTTTCAAATTATAGAATATTCCAGTGATTTTAAAGTGTTTGTGAAATTTATAAAAATTATCAACATTTTTTGCAATTTTTCTTTCATTTTTCCCATTATTTTGAGTACACATCCAATGAAATTGCTACCTTCAAAAATAATAAAAGGCAGCTTGAACAAACAAACGATTCCTTTTAAATATTATACTGCAATATATTTTATTCCTCATAAATGTCGGTGTGTTTATAATGTTTAGTATTCTTAAAAAAATACAATGGACATAAAATAATTTTCTAATTTTCGTCCATTCTATAAAAGAAAACACTAATGATGTATTGCTATATTTGCTAGTTTTATCAAGTAAGGTAATTCACAAAAGTTTCAGTTGTACTTTGCATAACATCTTTGTATTTTACATCTTTTTATAAAATTGACCGTGGAAAAGTAATTGATGTCTTAAATATGTGAAATTAAACTTGTAAAACATATTTTCACTTATGTAACTTAGCAATATAATCTTTTCTTTCTCTTATTAATGACCGCTAGTAGTGGAGATAACAATCATTGAAATTTTTTTTAATAATTATTCATGCCGATGGATTCAATAAAGGAATAGGCATCTAAGTTTTGTAGAAATCCCCAACGGTTCCACAAATTAATTAAGAAAATTCAATGTTTTAGAACAGTATTTGAAATTTGCTTACAAGAAAAGGTTACTTTTGTGGATTATCTCCATAGACATGATAAAATTACCAATATATATAAGTAAATGAATTTAATGAAGAGATAGTGGTAATGCTATTTCAGTGACGTTGTGATGCATAAATTTTACAAATATTTGCCAGCATAGTTTGAAAACTCTCGAAAACTGGCATAAGAGGTAAGCGATTCCTTATTTAGAAGCAATAACCGGTTTAAGCAATTACTTTCGCTCATGAAAGAAATATGCTCTGTTATAACAATGAGTTGAAATCTTTTGCACAATTGTGTAGGATGTCGGATTTAATATAGGAAAGCGCATTACACTTCATCAAATTTAAGTAATTATATAACAACCGTATTGATAAAAGAAGTAGTAATACTTTTTAAAATATTTTCGGAGCGGAGCCTATTGCTTTATTTTTATCTATTCAGATAAATGTAAAGATAAATGTATATAAAATTCAACAGCAAAATCCAAAATAAGTAATAGAACGAAAAAATTTTAAAGGAAATACGTCGCCAGTCAACAATAACAACAAATGCAATTACTAAAATGCACAAATTCAATAATCTTAATAACGTTGTGGAAGTATATATAGAGAAACCAGTAGTAAAAAAAAGGCCGAACAAAAGATTTAAAGGTATAACCTAATGACTGCAGTATATACTCATAGAGAATTCATTAAACGGAATCCACCTCAAGTATAAATTCCCGACTTTTTCTATTGTCAATTTATTATATATATAACAGAACTGGATTTTTTTTTACAAATTATTTACCAGAATAATTTAAAAGCATAAATCAGATTAATTAAAATTTTATGAACTATAGTTATGCCTTATTATAATATTCATTTAATTATGTTAATCCTCATAATTCATATTCCTTTCAGTAAATTATTAACTTCACGTATTATAGAACTAGTTTTCGTAAAGTTTTGTCTCCAAAGTTTTTTATGCTAAGTCATTCGCATGTTGCAGATATTCGGTATTCATGTTTCTCAGACTCAGAGAAAGAAGATTATAAACAAGTAATATAAAAAACAATTTTTTAAATGAATTCGTTCTTAGGTCAGCAAAGGATTTTTTTTTTATTTTAGTTACTTTTTATTAAACGATTATAATAATGGCAATTTTCCATTTTCCTGTCTACATATGGTGTTGGACTATTATATTTTGTTCGTTGCTGTTTATTCGTTTCCTTTTTTTTCCCCTATCTAATTTATGAAGTTGATGGTGGTCTCATAACCACAAATGACAATCTTCAACTGGCGGGTTCGAACTCGCAGCCGAAAAGATGTGAATCCAGCGCCCAACCAACCAGGTTATCCGGGCCTGGTGTCTCCTGGCGATTAAAATTCTATTTTAGTTTCTTATTATAAATTATTACAATTGTTGTTATTTTCATGTTCCGCTTTACAACGGAAGGAGGGGTGCGATAACTTTTGAGAGTATGGACCGTTGAGCACCCGAGTCCAGAAGTCCGA
Organism: Argiope argentata; assembly: GCA_026289955.1. Taxonomy (NCBI): domain Eukaryota; kingdom Metazoa; phylum Arthropoda; class Arachnida; order Araneae; family Araneidae; genus Argiope; species Argiope argentata. Next base: position 15,665 of record JAOUZG010014588.1, on the reverse strand, counting down.
CTTCCAGCCCACACACGTCAAAAACACTTTTTATAGGACGGACTGCATTCATTCATCTATAGATCATAATTTAGATCTAGAACAGAGAACGATCACCTCTGCTTCAGTACGCACTGTAACACCACTCTCGACATGGAGGACTTGTGACCACGACAAATGTAACGTTCACCACACACACATACGGAAAGACTTCGGTTGGTGGGTTCAAACTTGCAGCCCAAGGGATGTGAAACTAACGCCTACCAACCAGGTTATTCCAACCTGATAATTGCAATTACTATAAATAATCGATCAAAAATTTCTACTAACATTGAATTTTCAACTGCAAGTGATTATTCAAAACCAATTGTGATTTACTACACCAGTTGGGTAGTGCAATACAGATTAGAAATTTCTAATGTAGTTATTCTCAATTATTTTACTTCGAAAGTACTTCAAAATGAGTCGAAAAAACTGATTAATTTACAATGTTTATTTTAACTGCATCAAACATTACGAAAATAAACACAATCGTTTAAGATAATCTGCTGAAAACATGTTAAACCTAATCTCATTGGCGAGGGGGGTTAAACAAACTGAATTCGTTACTTATTTAGCGATGGAGAAATGTAGTCTAATTTTTGACGAGAAAGTTGGTTTTTAATTAATTAATAAAAAATTAATTAATATTTGAAAAAAACTGTATTGACATCAAATGTCATCCACTACAAGTTTTTAAAAAAGTTACTTGTACTTGATAGGATGAATAAAAAGTATTTTATTAATGATGGAAAATTTGAAAAAGATATATTTAGGGGGAGAGTGAGCTAACAGCAGGAATTGAAATAAATAAAATGCTGAAAGAAAGCAAATCGTACCCATCCACAACACTTGATACTTAATTTTCATAGTTTATCAAATAGATCTCCAAGAGACAAAGGAAGAAAAAATTTAACTTGATTGATTCATCTTAGCACCAAATTAAACAATGGACTTAAGAAACATGCATGGAGACTAAATGACTAACTTTTAAAATAACATTAGAAAGCAGGATAAGAAATGAAAATGTATAACTATTTTATATTAAACATGATAACGTACATTAACAAATTCAGTTTTTTAGAAACGTTAAAATATTTGGAAAGTTTTCTAAACAAGTGATTATTTATATAATTGACTTAAAAATAAACATTTGTTTCTCAAATTTCAGTTCAATGTAGCATATTGGATATGGCTTAATCCCTTTTTTAAACACTTCCTGAATCTTTTTGAATCCAATTTTTAAGCTTTTCTGAATTCAATAGCCGGAATTAAAAAGGCAGAGCATTCACTAGAAATCATTTCAGTCAAATAATTTGTGAAATTTTTAATTTTTTCCTTTCTCGTAAGTAAAAATATTACAATTTTCTTAAATTAATTGTAAATAAGTTAGATGTAATCTTGTGTCAAATATTAGATGAAACTAGTTGATAGGAAATCTGTATGCCTGAATCTGTATGTAAAAGTCGTGTTTGCGTATACATGATATTTCAAAACAGAAACACCTTGATATATTATACGTGTCGTACAAAATTATCAAAATGTAGATTTGTATTAAATTTTTTAAATATAATGTGTCAAAATATTGATTATCCATGAGTCAGTCTTTCCGTGAGTGTTTGAGCAATTATTTTAAAATACAAAAAAAAAAATAGATAAATGAAGTTTGGTACGTTGCTTTGACATCTTTACTGCAAAAATATAGAATTTTCACTCCAATATAAAAGATTCAAAATTCATAATTGTTTCTATTCAAATATACTAAAAAATACGGATAGCGCTACGCTGCATAAGCGTATGAGAAAATATGAAGATTAATACTACCATTGATCTTTATCATGATTGTAAATCAGATTACTTTTAATAATAATAATAATAAAAATAAAATCTTGATAAAAATTACTTTCAAGTTTGGGTCCGACAACTTTTAATATCGTTCCACACCAAAGTGTGCAGTTTATGAAGTTTTCTTCCATAAGAAACACCTGCCAAAATTTGAGTAAAGTAATGCAAATTCATTTATTTGATCTTAGTAAATAACAGTTTATGATTTCAAGCCATAGCTATGAACTCTAAAACTTTTCCATATTCATAAATAGTTTATTGTTCACGCAGCATTGAAGCCTTTATTTGCATTATTTTCCATTAGTAGGTTCAAATCATGTCATTAAAAGTCGTGCTGCATTTTGCACAAGATTTTTCAAAAGCTATGTGATTTATCCATTCAGATTTTAGCCTCTAATGAAGAAGTCTCTTTAGCATAACAAAGAAAAAATTGCTTAAAAACTGTAAAATAAATGCAGAATTTTTGAGTTTTTTAAAAATTTTATAGATCTACCGTTTTTTCTAAGAAAAGTATCTTCTTTGATAAACTATTAAAAAAAATTGTTAAGATAGTTTACAGAGTCAAAACTTTTAAAATGGATTCAGTTAAAATTTTTCAAACATTTAATTTAATTTATTTTGCTATTTCTTTTATCTACATCAAGGTATAAATACTAATAACGAAGTATTAAAAGTTAAATATTAATTGTTAATAATATTAGTAAATATCTAAGCATTAATAACTAAACTTCCCAGATATAAATAATTAAAAAAATGTTTTTATTGTTTCTTTTATGAATTTGAAAGAGATTATTTCATTCCGTTCAGTATACAACTTTAAAAAGTAGTTGCATAGTAAAAAATCGAACACATAATTTCATGCTATTACACAATATAAATCTGAAAAGAGAAACAATAAAACAGTATACTTTATTATATTCTTCAAAATTTAGGCTACTTTAAAACACAAAATTCAATCGCATCTGTTTACGTTGAGCGAAGAAAAATAATTGGAGGTAGAGATTAGAGTAAAAAACATAAATTTTCATTTAAAAAATAGTTTAATTGTAAATGCGAAATATATTTAATTTATTAATTATATATTGATAGCAATTTTTCAAATATATTCCTTCTGAGTTTCTAATGCTTCAGTGCGATGTTTAATCACAAGAGAGCATAAAACCGCATTCTGAATAAAAATTCAATGGAACTTTAAAACAAAATTTTGTTCAAATAAGCTTTATCCAAGAAATACTATTGAAACTAAATACAAATTAAATCTAAGTACACACAGACGCTTATGGGACACACAATTTGAGAAACTTTTTTGTTCCTCTTTTATTCATTGATATCTTGTTTCTCTCTTACTCCGTGACCATTCAAAACGCCCTTTTGCCCTTAAGGGCTCTTCGAGCCCTCAGTTCCTTTGGCATCCTTGAATGGTCGTAAAACATCCATTGTGCTGACTCCCTTCCGATCCATAAAGATGTCCAAACTTGTTGGGGGAAAGAAAAACGTTAAAATGCGTCGGCAACGCTAGGAGAACCGACAACCCCCTACGTTATTTTCCGTGCACAGCGAAAGAGTGTCGACTTTTAGCCTACGTTAAAATACGTGCAGCGCCCTTGCCGTGACGTCTTGCGGCTACGTAGAAATACGTGCATAACCCTTAGAGGGTTAAATTTTATAAGAGTATTGGAAAAATGCAAACCAGTCTATAAAGTTTATATTGATGAATGAAATTTAAAACCTTTGAATTTTCAGATTCAAGTAATAATACTTTTTTATGCAACAGCAAAGACTAAATGTACAATTAAATTTGAATATTATTTATAAAAATTTGTAATCAAGTAGTCTTATGTACATAAATTTAAAAGAAGAAGCTTTTTCTACTTAACAAAAAAATTTAAGTCAATTCCTTTTTAGGTAAACAAAAAAAATATTTTAGCTATTTTTTATTAGATAATTACGATTAATATAAACAATTTATCAAAAAATTATTGATTTTCACAGGAATTAAACTCGCATTTTTCATAGTCATGAGAAAATATTGAAAAGCTCGCATTTGATCGGTCGAGCTACTGTCTGTAGACTGACAGCGATTTCCATTACAAACTGCAAGATCTCTACAGTATTAAAAATTAACTAATTTAATTAATGAATTAATATTTGAAAAAACTGTATAAACATTGAGTATCGTCCACTACAAGTTCTGTAAAAATGTATTTGAACTTCTGTGGATGAATAGAAAGTATTTTATTTGCAATTGAAAATTTAAACATTATATCATTACATTTTCAATCTCTAATAAAATACTTTAATAATCGCCAATAAATATATATATAGGGAGAGTGTGAACTAATAGTAGTAATTGAAAAAGAAGAATTACTTCTATATAACGTTAAATGTTAATATTTCCAACTGAAAGCTTTATGACCATTTCAGCTTGAACCAAACTCTCATTAAAATTTAAATCCCCAGATGATAATTAATTTACTGCTAATGCAAAAGAACATTTCAGAAAGCAAAATTTTTTAGTTTTAAATATATTAAAGGAACCATCTCATCATTTCAATCCGACAGATTAAGAGGTAATTTTACATACTTTTCGAATTGCTCCAACTTTTAATTGATTTTGTCGAGCAACTAAATGAAATTTCATGGAAACTGTTTTTAATTATCGGAACATTCATATCTTGTTATCATGAATATTTAAATAATCATGAATTAATCAATTAAGTTAGAAATTGGAATTTAAGAAGCTTTTAATTAATATAGTTACATTAATAAGACCGTTTTAAAGAATCATTAAACAGTAAATGATATTCATTAAAATAAGCCTTTCTTTCATCAATGCTATTTTTATAAATATAAATTAAAAACTTGTCCGTAAATTGTGGATAATGCAAATTCAAGAAAAGAAAGAGTCCAAAGTAAAGCAAATGCGACTTATTTATTATTTGTAGAGTCTATTTACTAAACAAAAGGTAAATAACAAAAACGATGCTATATGTTTGATATCATTAATAAAAATTACGATTTTTTACTCCCTAGAGCATTTACAAAACCCAATATTCATGTTTGGTATGGGGGTTTCTGTGTAGCATTTCTCTCAGACGATGCAATACAGTCCGTACAACTCCCAGGCATGCTGAGTATATATCACTGATCTGATCTTGGGAATATTACACCACTCATCAAGCAATGCTCTTCGAAACTCCTTTAGACATGTAGGAAGGGGTTGACGGGTCCAACTCGTCTCCCAAATATGCCCCAAACGCTCTATAGTATTGGGAGAATGCTGGCGATATGGGTGATATTCTCCGATCGCAGGCATTGTTTTATGATGTTTGCACGGTGAGGACGGAAGTTGTTATTCACAAACACGAATTCAGCTCACATGGGCCCCCGAAACAAACGTGCATGTTGTTCCAGAATGGTTAGGCCTAGGTATGGTCTATCAGAGTTGCAATTTGAATAAGAAGGTCAGTTCTAAAACCCTGAATAGTTCCTCCCCAGAAGAGCAATCCTGCACCACCATAACCGTGCCATTCAATGATGTTCTCTTTAGGGTAACAAAAACCAGGTGTCTGCATATGAAAGTCAGGAGGAGAAACAGACTGCAAGCTAAATCTGGACTCGTGGGAAAACATCACTCAAGCTCACTGTTTCGGGGATCCCAATGTTAGCATGATGTTCTCCACATCAGGCTAACAATAAGTGATAGGGAGTTTCAGTAAGTGGAACACATCTGACCGTGCCTGCAATCAAGTATTCCAATCTGTTTCAAAGCATCTGTACATGGTCTGCTTTGAAACTGTCGTACCGGTTGGAGGCTGAAGAGAGCTGACGAGACAGGCCTAGTGCTGAACTCTTCTTTGACAGTAATTGCCAAATACCGGTCATCATTCGACATTGTGAGCCGAGGACCACCTGTGCTGTAAAATCTACACCCATTGCCGTCATCTTAGAATCGTTTTCAAAGCCTGGAGAGGACATTATGGACGATATCAAGTTTCTTCCAGGTCGGCATGCCCACATTCCAGAAGGTCAATATTTCTACTACGTAACAAATCATCCTAATTCGTCCTTTGTGTCACAATTGTGCTGTAATTGTACTGAAAGACTTATAAAGCGCTTGCGAACAATTATATTTCTTCGCCTGTATTCCTTTTACATCACTCTCGTCCACTCTCATCATTGTTACGTACTTCCTGTGTCTTTAGGTGGCTTCCTGCAATTTGCATTTGATTTTTGTAAATATGCGCAGTCACTTTACGGGTGGTGTATGTATTTTAGAATTAAAGTTTTGCGTGACTCTGAATTATCCTAACTTATGGACATGAGTGTAATTTTTAGAGTTTTATACTTTTCCCCAATTTAATTTCTATTATAAAATTCAATTAATTTATAAGAATTTCTAATTTTCCAATTAATATAAATGAAAACCATTAAATAAAATATTTTATTTACATATATTATTTCAAATGTTATTTTTATCAAATGTTATTTTTTTTTCAAAAATGTTATTTTTATACAATTATAAATGAATTTAGAATCAGACGATTATGTTTAAAGTTAAAATGTTTTAGCTATGAAAATAAAATCAGATGCTTATTTTCTGGAATTTTCACTTTTAACATGCAGAATTTTCTATATCAATAATTTTGGTAATATATAATTAATAATTTTATATTAATTAAATAAAGTAATGTAGAAAAAATATGTTTATTTTTTATTTTATCAACATTTAGTATTTTATAAAAATCTCCATTTCATGGTTTAACACAAATATTTCAATTGAAAACTATGTAAATTTGAAATGAACTAATTGTTTAAAAAATATTAAAAAGGATGCTTCTGTACACTTTTAAAACACATATATAGAGTCATGCTACATTATTAAACACAGTAAAAACTATCAGAATTATTATTTAAAAAAAATTTAATCTTTGATTTCTGTTATTTGAAAAAAAAATTACCAAAAAAATAGTATAATTTTTCATGGTCGCATAAATACCAAAATCGAAATTGAATGCAACATAACTCGGTAATTTCTAGAAAAAAATGAAAAAGTCATCTTATTAATTGCGATGGTAAATTTTGAAGGTTATTTCTTGCTAATGGAGCAGTAATTCGCTTAATTGCAAAGCAAGTAATTAATGGGAAAGCAATTAGCTAATGAGCTATTTGAGAACCGAGAACTATTAAGAGCTTTTGCTTCCATATTTAATTACTCTGTGCTTCCTCCTTTACAAAAAGAAATTCTAGAAAAGAACAAATATATATATATATTAAAAAATTATTTTTTTCACCCAAGCATATTTTATCAAAGCCCTTAAACTACTTTACATGTGACTCTGACAATAATGCATCAGTATTGAGTAAAAGCGTTTGGCAACGAAAGCAGTCAAGGCAGATGTTTCTGGAAGGAACATTTCCCCCCATTCTTAGGCAGATGTTTTTGATTTTTATTGCATACATCACGAAAACTGTAAGACTGAAAATATGGGGATTCAGAGTATTAATGGAATGAAAAAAATTGAAAAGGAGTATAATTATTAATATTAAAAATTAATTTGGAAAAATAAATGTTATATAAAGAGGAAAATATTTCATAAACTTTCTTGATTACTTGTTTACTTAAAAGACGATACGGTATAAAATATATACGGTCACTCAAACAATTGAGAGTACACCTTACTTTTACTTGATAAGTCCGATTTTCAATGCAAATAAAACATTAACTAGAAGTCAAAACGTTTTTTTTTATTTTTACACACAACAAATGGTTTAAATTAAATTAAAAATAAAGAAAAACAACGAAAAACCTCTAAACTGAAAAATACCAGAAGCATTTTAAAGCAGATTTTTGCCTCCAAAAGTTGGGAGTACACCAACGAAATTCTGTGATATCGCGCATAGAAAGAAAGTGTAAATATTCAATTGCATGTCTTTTGGCTTTTATAATGATTTTTAGACGTCTTGGTGCTGATTCGACAAAGTATTTGTTGGTATTTGAAGATATTTTACGTATTCTTCTTACAATAACCGTTTTAAATAGGATTCGTTTCTAGCTTTGTGTTTTTGAACCCCTATTTTCAATATGGCCCACATATATTTAATTTTTTGATATCAGGGTGCTGTGTTAGTGTGTTTAAATGTTGTTTGCAATGAAAAAACACCATTATTTTACAGTTACATGCTTTCTTTTTGGGGTCACTGTCTTGCTGGAAAATGAAATTTCCTCCTAAAAACAAATTTTCTGCACTTTCCTTAAGATTGCTACGAAGTATATTTAAGTAAATCATATGATTCCTAATGTCCTCAATAAGAAATAAATTTCTTACCCTGGATGAAGCCATACCACCCTAAATCATGATAGACTCACCATCATGTTTAACTGCAAAACATAATTTTTTTAAATCCAAAACAGTACTAGGTTTCCTCCACATTTTGTAATGGCTGCCACTGCCAAAAATATTGAATTTCTTTCACCAATAAGTATAACTTTCTTCCAAAATTGATTGGTCTTCAACTGATGAGTTTTTGAAAACCTCACTCTGTTTTCTGGGCCTGCAACGGTTTTTCTCTAACAATTTGATTTTTATATCCAGCTTGTCTAATTGCATTTTACACACTTTCAGCACTTACATTTCTGACTTTGATTTAAGAAATTTCTGCAGAAAGGGGGTTGAACCATATGATATTAGCGATCTGACTGAAAGTGCAAAAAATTCGGTTTTAAGATGGAATTTTTTTAAAAAAAGACTTTGACTCCCCAAAGGATGCATGTAACACTAAAATAATGATGTTTTTTCATTGCAAACAGTATTTACACACAGGGCCTGACTAAGATAGGGGCATACGGGGCAGTGCCCCAGGGCCTCCATGTAAGTGGGGCCCCCAAATCAAATAAAAATTATATTTTACAGTTCCTTTTTTAATGAAAGTTCTTCATTACTAAAGTAGTTAAAAGCAGAAGGGGGCAAAGAAGTTTTTGCCCCGGTCTCCAACTAGGCTAAGTCGGACACTGTTTACACACACTACCACGTTACCCTGATGTCAATGCCATTGAATATCTGTGGGCCACATTCAAAATAGTGGTTCAAAAACACAAAATTAGAAATAAATCCTATTTAAAACGGCTGTTGCAAGAAGAATGTGCAAAATATCTTCAATACCACCAAAATACCACCAAAAAGTGGTCGAATTAGCGCCATGACGTCTAAAAATCCATATAAAATCCAAAACACATGCGACTAAATATTTGCATTCTCTTTCTTCGCGCGATATTACAAAAATTTCGTCAGTGTACTCTCAATTTTTTGAGGCAACAATCTGCTAATGTTTATTTAAAATGCTTCTGATATTTTTCAGTTTAGAGGTTTTTCGTTGATTTTTTTATTTTTACTTTAATTTAAACCCTTTGTTGTGTGTAAAAATAAAAATGCATAAGAAATAATATTTGTATTTCATTAAACCTTTCATCCAGAATAATAATACTTGCAGCAAAATAGAGAATGAAAATTTGTAATAATGTTGGTATCAAATCATAACTACATTATTACAAATTGTGATAATCAGGCATTAGATTGGATTTTTCCTCAGATATAAATGATTTTTTGGAAATAAAATATAACCAATATTTATGGCAAATCATCTGGTCGCTTGAGGCGAATAGTTTACAATAAATGAAAACATCTAATTGCCTAGCAGTTTTAATGAAGTCATTTTCCACCCTTATTCCAATTCAGCTTTTTGATTTCTAATCATTTGCCAAATAAAACAACGTTTTTTGTTGCATCGCTTGGCTTTCCAGTGATATTCAATTTTCAAAATCGCAAATACTTTTTTTATCATTTCATATAAGTATGATAAAATTCCTATGCTTTAAGAGCGTTTAAAAATAACTCTTACAATTCATGATTTTTAAAATATAATCTTTATTTTTTTATTTAAAAATGTCTCAAAACGAGCCATACTACATTGATCCTTTTCTAAAGTTTGACTGATATCCAAAACTATCAATAACGGATTGTTCGGAAGCAGAACACATTGCTTAATACTTCCGAATGATGTATGGAGCACAAAGTTCAATAGTTCCCCCGCAAGTTTAATGAATAGCGACACAATAGTAGGAGAAGGCTGTTCAAACACAACATTGATTAAGTAGTTAGAGTAATTACTCCAAACCTTAATATAATAAGTAATTATATAGTTATTTTTAAAAAAAATTATCAGCAAAAAACGTAAAAAAATGCTGGAATGCTATAATTTTGACCCATTGCAATTACGTGAATACGTTTTTCCATTGATAATTGTGTCCTTTATTCTATAAAAACTGAACGATTCAATTGAATTTATTTTTTGATAAGAAATAATATATCTATTGTTCAACAGCAAAGTCAAGTAAAATTAATCCTTTTAGACTAAGTAGAATTTTTTGGTAACCGACTTTATTCTTACTAATCTCCAAACGTAAATGATTTTTGATACAATTTAATTCAATCTTCCATTGATTAACAAAAATTAAGATTAACTGATAGAGTAAAATTTTCTGAAATTATAAAAAAAAATCAATAATACATCTTTCACTATATTAATTAATCTTTAAAAAATTTACAATTGCATTTAAGGGATTTTCTTTTCAGAAATTATATATCTACTTTTCAACGTCAAAGTGACAGACAATATCCTTAAATGCAATAGAATTTTTTTGATGACTAACTTTCTTCTAAGTCATTTCCAAAATATAATCATTTTTTATTCGCTTTAATTTAATTTGTATATGACAGTTTCTGTGTACCAAAAATTAAAATAAACTAAAAGTATAATACATCATAAAATTACAAAACTTAAGGACCATTTTCAAGGGATTTGAGTTCATAAATTAGAAGATAACACTTTCTTAATATTTAACATTACACTACACATCTTCATTTCTAGATCTCCCCTTTCGTGTTTGGTATAGATGTAGGTGATTTATAAAAAAAACACAGCAATTATTTTGAACATTACATATAATGCATTAATGTCATTTTATTATTACGTACATTTTATTATTACGTATATTGCACTAATATCAATTTGAACATTACATATAATACGCTAATATCAGTTTGAGCATTATATATAGTGCACTAATATCAATTTAAACATTGCATACTAATCAATAAATATCGATGTACTAATATCTCTCTGAATATTACATTCTAATCAACCAATATCAATGCGCTAATAACAATATTAACATTACATTTATCAATTTGAACATTATATATTATTACGCAACAATTAACTTGAACATTACATAAAGAACACATAAAATATACAAAAAATATATATATGTATATGTAGAGGTACGTAAATACATCTATGTTATAATTTGCAGCGAGACATAACACAACGATCAATTTGAACATTACATATTATTACACAGCAATCAATTTGAATATTAGATGTAGTATCACATAAGATGTATGTCTACATAGACATACGGCTCATTTTCGTATAATATTTTTAACAAACATACACACACACACACATGTATGCATGTATGTATGTATGTATGTATACATCAGCTTCTTTCAAACAATCATCTAGTATTTTCGCTGTAAATTATAACATACATTTTTTTACATAAGTTACATGAATATATATGCCTCTTTTTTTTTCTTTTTTGTATAATATTATCAGTACCTTCCTAAGCATTTAAAAAAAAAATTCAACTTCTTTCTAACATTTTTCACAGTAAATTATAGTATAGATATACATAAATAATTCTACATAGACATACATCTCTGTTTTGTATAATATATTGTAGTACTATTCAATGTTTTTTTGTTTGTTTTTTCAAAAATTTTCAAACATCTAACATTTTTCAAATAATAATATTTACAAGCGTCTTCACAGACATATGTATCGTGTTTTTTTTTGTTGTTGTTTAATAGCTTTAGCACCTTTCTATACATTTTTTTTTATTTTTCAAAGTCTTTTTAACATTTGTCTAACATTTTTCGCTGTAAATTTTAGCACAGCCATATATAAATAAATCTACAAAAATATGAAATTATTTTTCTCTTTTTTTGTATCCTATTTTTAGTACCTTGCTAAACAATCTTTTTGACTTCTTGCAAACTTTTTTCGCTGTAAATTATAGCATAAATATATTTACATACGTCTTTTTTAGCATAATATTTTTAGCACTTTTCTATGCCTTTTTTTATTTTCCAACATCTTTCAAACAATCATACAGCAATTTGCTCTGTAAATTACAACATAAATATATTTACATACGTCTTTTTTAGCATCATATTTTTAGCACTTTTCTATGCCTTTTTTTTTATTTTCCCAACATCTTTCAAACAATAATCTAACAATTTTATCTGTAAATTATAACAGACAAATTTACAACATACTTTATTAGCCCCATCTATTTGGCGATACATAGTCACATCTAGGTGTCGCACCACTGAATCTCAAGTACGAATCTACCTACCCAATAATCTGACCTTGAACTGACCTATACGAAAACAGCTCGTTTCGATGTCTGAGCCCATTGAAGGGGACATAATGCCCGCCTAGAATGGGAGAATCTTTTAATCCTATCTTTACGAGCCGTACCACTTCTTTCGGCTGCCTATTAGATGAATGCATTTCCTACAGGCAGCTTCCATATCGACTCGGAAAGCCCCACGTAAACGACCATTTGCTCTCTCTCTCTCAAAGAAGAAGGCTTAAGGATAAAAGGGAACGTGTATGAGCAGAAAGGAGAAAATGCTGAGGATTCCTTTTTGTTTATCAAGTGGATTCCTGCGAATGGAGGCTGGATGGGATAAAATAGGGGATGAGTTCGTTACTATTTATTGGATTTTTTCACGCCCTGATGAGCAAATATTTCTTTCTTCGAAGGTAAATGTAAGTGGAGAAGAAAAAGGAACAAAATTTTGGGGAAGAAAAATAAATTTCTCTGGTAACGTTTGAGTTAAATATATGAATTGTTATCGCAAAATCTTTTGAAATCATTCACTATAAAACATCATAATACTTTCCAGCCATCTTGTTCAATATTATTATAATTTATTTTTTTTTTAGAATTTTAACAATTAATATGGAATGTTTTTTTTATTTTCAGTTTATTTAATATGATTTAAAATTCAATTCAATAAATTCGCAATAAATTACTGTGTACACAAATTAATTGTGTATATATCTTCAAAAAAAACGGAAGTCAAATTCCTTTTTCGGATTTAATCTCCAAAGCAGGAAAATTTTCAACCTTGACTTTCACAAGGAATGAGAACTTTTGATAGTGGAGTTTACGTTTCTTTCTAACATCAAACTACATTGTTGGAATGTAAATTGCACATGAAAGACATTGAAAAAAAAAAGGAATTTTACAGAAATGAAATAGATATCATTAAAGAGGAAATTTTTGGATTTTTAAAATAATACATAAACTATCTAGTAGCAATCTTAACCGAATGATATCAATCAAACTCATTTAACGTAGCAAAATTCGTTGTTTTAGATAACTAAAAGTTAATTTAATTTCAAAATTATACAAATCTTTTAGCACTGTCAGTCGAATGACGTATTTAGATATCATATAATTTTGGATGTTTTATCGTAAATAATGAAATAACTCTATTAATCATATTGCCTTTTTAATTTCATTGTTGACCTTTTTATCCAATACTTTTTCTCAGAATGGCCGAAGTTGTTTCAGCCAGACTTGTTTCAAGCCGTCATAAAAATCATTCACGTCCGACAAGGAAATAGAAGAAATGTCTCAGCCAATAGCAGCTGGTGTTCTCACGATCTTGTTATGTTCATCGCTCGAGGAGATTACTAAGCATTGATCAGCTTAGAAGAGTGAGTGAAGAATGACCTTCAATGACATTGACGAAATTACTACAGCTAAATAACTTCTCGTCTTATTACAGCTTTTATATCCTTATAGTTATACTCCAATTGATCTTTATATTTTTTGTCTGTAGATTTTGTTCGGTTGAGAGAATAAAAGATAAAAAGATAAATAAAATAATACATATTCCTTATAAACGATTTTTAACCATTTTGTAGAAGCCAGGCATACAGTTATTCTCTTCTTTATAAAAGTTTGTACATACAATAGGCATACAGTTATTCTCTTCTTTATAAGAGTTTTTAACTATCATTTATTTTTTTCAAGTTTCTTTAATTGTTAAAAAAATCCGTAGAATATTCATGAAATATTATTTTAACAATTAACAATTTCATAAACTATTTTCAAATAATAAATTGCACTTTTTTCAAGAGATGTAACAAAAACAAGAGAAATAAATTGGTTTTTAAATTGGTGCCTAAATATATTTAGTGTAAAAATATTTTATATGGGTTTATAATTGTTTGACTTGTTTAATTTCACGCTTGTAAAGATGAGATTTTCTAGATAATTTATTATTAATTTTGATAAGCTAGAAATTTAATTATCATTTTTGATAAGCTGGTGCTAGTGTACAAATTTCTGTACTTGTGTTGTTGCCAACCCTGTGAAATATTAATATCTACAGAATTTAATTATAATTCAATTGTTTTATTTTATTAGTTTTTCTCGTATATGATGATGATGTCATTTTGAGAAGAAAATTCTTCTTATAATTGACAAACATTTATAATAAGAATTTATCAATCGGACGCTGAAAAATAGCAAATAATTAAATTTGAAAATATTTTGTATATAATTTATTTATAAAAGTTTGTAATTATCATTAATTTTTTTCAGGCTCCTTTAAGTGTTAAAATAATGAGTAGAATGTTCCCAAAATAAAATTTTAATAATCAAGAATTTTTTTTCCAAATTGATTATTACCCAATAATTCTAAACTTGAATTAAATAATATCCAATATATAACTTTTTTTAAAAAAATTCATTGTTGTTATCAGGATCTCATAAAACAATATTGTTGTGCGAGTGGCTTTATTTTTTGAAGAATTCTTTTAACGTAATTAATAAAGACAATGGTTTCTTAATACCTTAAATAATCCTTTGTTATATTCGATAGGATGATTCAATAGCAACTCTCTACTAGCTTTAAAGAGACAAAATAATAACTTTTCTGTCCAAGATGAATACAAAATCATTTGCAGTAAGAGTAACTTAAAATAGCCGCTTTTGGCCTTTTTTTTTATTTTTCTCTATGTTCCACTGTCTCAGCTATTTAGAATAAAGAAAATATTAAGATGCATAATATGTGAATAAAAAGTCTATATACATTTTTTTTTCAAGATGTGGTTGATTAAAGTAAATATCAAGCTCAAGTGGAAACACAATAACAACTAAAATGCAAAAAAATAGAGAATTCAACATTAAATTATCTTTAACGTAACTTTATTTACAAGTAGATGATAAAACAAATACAATATAATAAGTGTAAGGTAGCAAAAGCATAAAACTAAGGGAATTGGAAAATATAGGGGAATGTATTCGACAATGTTCTTACTCAGAAATATTGGAAATCGCCTAATTCAATTTCCTCTGCTCATTCCAGGAGGCATAATGTCTGTCAATAGAACGCAGACGACTTTTTTTCCTGTTTTGACAAATTACTTCCGCTCGCTAATTAGATAGAAGTACAGAACAGAAAACATCCACATTGACTCTGAAAAGATACTACCTACCAAAAAAAGATCGTTCCTTTATACATGTATTTTTTTTCCTGTAAAGAAAGTACAGAATAAGAGGAAACTTGTTGAGTAAAAAAGAAAGAAAGCAGTGGATTGGTTTTTGCAAACAAATAAAAGCCTGAGTGGTAGATTGCAATTTTTTTCTATGCTAT
>JAOUZG010014587.1:0-43399 GCA_026289955.1 Argiope argentata | reverse complement strand
GAGTAAGTATCTAATTTGTGTCAAAGAATAATGACGGTTGCATTTCAGTGATTAGATTTACTGAATAACCTGTATTTTGTTTGGTATATATATTTTTTGTCTCTAATTCAAATTTTAATTGATATCTGCAGTATTTTAAATAGTTTTCCATTAATATGACACTCAAAAGAAAGATCTATACTTTTTACCACTACATTTTGCTGTTTTGCAATAAAATGTTGCTCAGAGTTCTTTGAAATAGCACATTTATTGCCCAATTACATAAAAAGCAACGACGAATAATGCTATAAAAGGGGCATTTTGAATATTATATGCTCATATTTTCATGGGCTTATGAGAAGAATGGTTTGGAGAGAGATGTGAGAAACCCAATCACAAATATTTTTATCCCCCCTTCATTCCAACTCCTTCTAAACGGTACATTGTTCTATTGACACAACTCATTTAATCAAATATTTGTTTTATGATTGAAAATATTACCTTTTCATATTAAAATTTAACTATAAAAATTACTACACTAATTTCTTTGAATTCCTTTTTTTTTGCCCTTTATTGAATTAATAATATCCGATTTATTATTTTCAGTGCAAGTATTTTTGTCACTTCAGTATCGTTCCTATTAGTTGCTATTAGCTAATAGCTTGATTAACATTATTTTAATTCATGCTTCGAAGAAAGAAGCAATTATCATTCAAAATATTATTCCCATAACTAGTAAAAAAATATGCAGAATAGTAGTCATAGATTGGCAGATTTCATTAAGTGGCTAAAAATTTGACTTGATATGAAAAGGATTCCTTTTGCTTCTCAAGCTCAGTAATTTATTGCTGTTATTTATTACCTTTAGATGAATAAAATTTCACATTGAATACTTCCTGTAACTACCATATATCTGTGTTGGTTAACACGAATTTGGAATCAAATATTAAAAATGTATATTAATTATATAAAATATTTTATTTTTAAAGTATTTTTGTCTTAGTGATGTTTAAATGTCAAGTTAATTTTTGATGAAGATCAAATGTCAATGGATTTTCTATTAACATAAAGTTTCAAAAATTATTGTGCATTCTTATTTTGTTTTAAAGCTACTGAAACTATTGAAAAAGAATTTGAAAAATGTCAGTTTCTTTTTAAGGTAAGGTAAATTCTTCAAAAATATTCTATACATATAATTTAGTAGTTAATGTTAATAAATAAATTTAAACCGCGTATAAAAATATTTTTATAAACTTTAAAAAAAAAAACTCCTAATTTGTTAAGAAAGATACGAAATGTGTTTTTTTTACATATGTGAAAACAATTAAAAGCACACTACTTTAAATAATTTTATTGACTATTAATTGACTCTTTTACAGCGCACATTAAAAACCCGTCCTGAAATTTTATGTACCCAAAATTTGCAAACTTTTTTATGATAGTTTTTGAGAATTTTATTGGAAAAATAAAGCATCTTAATAGTTGAGCCGAGTTGGGACAGAAGTTGCCATGTTTTAAAAAGATTTTAATAATAAAACAAACTTAGAGTAATGTAGAAGGGATCATTATCAGGAAATAAAAATCCATCCAGACAACACAGGATCATATGATTTATACAAACATTGTCCCGGACTACAGATTACGCCCTTTCACATATACGTTTGCCCAGCAGAAACCGTCATAAAAACTTGATACGACTAGTTAGACATGTTAGACCCTATATAGTCCTGACGCACCATCCTCAGAGCATGCAAAGATTAAGACTTTCGAAAGAATTAATCATAGTTTTATCCTTTCAATTTAAGCTATCCTTGGAACAAGAAAAACAATGTAGAGCAATGACAGCCAATAACAGAATTGATGATCATGAGAATATTTTCTTATGTTAACCGAAGTTAGTGAAATTTAATGGAAAGGACAAGATTCAGTAATAATGAAAATCTCTGAAAAGTTCCTCTATCCGGAAAAACTAAAACTTTCTTTTTCATTCCACTCTAGTCCCAAGATCAGAAAAGCAGGTTGCTAAGAAGCTTCATTTGAATTGGTTTTATTCAACCATCGCACATAAGAAATGAATATTTTTAAAATTAATAAATTGTCTCCAAGTCTGAAAATAAATTTTCTTGCAAACTACTCGGAACAAAATTTCTGAAGTCGAGAACTAATGTTTTCGGTTTGAAAATGAAATGAACCCATTCAATTTCACTTTTGTAGAAGTTTATTTGCATTAAAAATTTCCTTCAGTAGTTTTTTTTTTTTTTTTTCATTTTTCAAAGACTAAAATAAATATTCTTGAAGAATTTTATTTGTATCCGTATGATAGAAATACGCATACATTATAAAGATTTAAATTTCGAACGGTACAAAAACGTGTATAAAGTTATTAATCTGAATTCAATGATTCACATTACTTTTTTCCAGTTAGATTTAGTTTCATAAAATGTACATTTATCAAAATGAATGGTTTTTGATTTCCTAATAGTTTACTTAAATCTATAATTATTATTTGTAAAAGTGTTTGATGCAACATTTCTGGAATCTTTTTTTTTGGTTGAAAACGAAGCCGAGATCTTGCAGTTTCATCGGTCTATCTTCTTTATTTAACAAACAAAATGAATGGATGTCGTTGTGCCAATTACGCCAGAACTTGCTGAACGAAATTAGATGATAGTTAGCACATACATAGATTATAGTCTAGAATAGACATAGGCAACTATTTATTCCGGCTAATTTGAGTGGTTAATTTTTTTAATGAAAAACTAACTTTCCCGCTCTCCCTACCGCCAAATGAGTAAGAGTTTAGTTTTTTCTCCGCACTGATGAGGTTAAGCTTAACATGTTTTCGATCGATTATTTTAAACGATTCTGTTTATTTTTTAATGTTTGATGAATTTAAAATTAAACATCGTCAATTAATCGATCTTTCAACTCATTCTAATGTATTTTTAAATTAAAATTAAAAAGAATTAATAAAATTAAAAGTTTCTAATCTGTATTGTGGTACCCAATTGGCTTAGAAAGTTTTCGTACCTTAAATTGGCGGTGAAACTTTACGTATGCGCAATGTGTTCTGATTGTCGACACCTTATTTTAAACGGAGACGGATTTGGTGAAACTAACGGTAATAGAATAAAGATAAATTTTATAATTTTCTTTCAATGATATTAAAATATTTTCAACAGCACCAAAATGACATGGTTTGATATTTCTCACTCACAAACATCAAAATTTCCACGCATTTGCGGGTAAAAGCTAGTGCTTTTATATTATTAAATTATACTTGAAAAAGCCAACCGTATTAAGAAGAAAATTATATATATTATTGTTAATATTTGCATTTAAGAAATTTCTCACAATGAAACCCCAGTTACAGTATTGTTTCAGTAGAATTATTAAGAACGTGATATTATTCGCATTCGGTTTAAATAATTATTCTTTCTATAGGTTGCGTGATTTAAAAAGAATCAACATCTACTGGATATTTTATTCCGCTCGCTAATTCTATAAAATCAGAACATCAACTACGAAGCTGTTTCAAACCACTCACGATACTAAAAAATTTAATTCTAACATTTGCTACTCTAAGAAATAAAATATATTCAATTTTTGTCAGAGACATATAAACAACATTCAACTGATTTGCTGAAAACCTCTTGATACGTGCATGCAATAATAATTATTATTATTGTTGTCCTTACAGAATATTCTATTGTTTATTGAAACATCTCGAAAAAATCGAATAAACCTTCATTCAAGAGCTTATGAAACATTCAAGAGCATATTAAAATTTAAATCTTATTTTTCAATTATATATTAAAAATATTTGGTACTATAGATAATCAATTATATTTTCATAAAATTCATTTGAAGAAATGCTGCCAATGTAATTGCTTTAAAAGCACATTTAAAGTGGGTTGCTATCTATGAAAATTCTGGTTGTTTTCTTATAACAATGGAATTTTTTTTGTCCAATTATAAATAATCCTTCACATTCATATGAGTTTGAAGCTTAACTTTTATGCAAAGTATCGAGGCTTTCTTTACTTTAGCTGTTGTTCCATCACAAGTCCATTAGTGGACAATTATTGAAAGAAAAGAAAATGTCAATTGGTGCAAGATTAGATATATTAGATTTGTCAACAGCCTCTCCTTTTCCGGAAATCTTCGGTTAGCATGCTTTATTTAGATGACTTCTATGAAGGTTCAGCATATAATGTCAAGTCTCTATTTAACTAAATCAATTGCATTAAATAAAAATAATAAAGTATATTATTATTATAAAGGATAAAGTTAAAACTTTCCTATATCTTTTATTAAAGTATATAATTATAAAAAAATCAATCCTTCTTTGCTAAATATTCATAAAATGTTTCGAAATTTTCTGGAGCACATGTGTAATATTTTCTTGAAATTCCCCCCACCTTCTTATTGTATGCATTGTATGTATATATTAGTAATTTTCCTTCAAAATATAAAATGAAGTTCCTTTGGAATTTCTGCATTAACACATTAACATATTCCCTCACTAATTACATTTTGTGAATGTCTTACGGAGTGGATTATTTTATTTACGATGCTTTGATTAACGTGGAAATCATTAAACATTAATAACTTTACCATCAACAATCAATAACGTTAAGGGTTTTTTTTAGAACAACTTCATTGATTTTGCTGTATCTTCAGCAAATGTGATGTAAAGAAATCTTTGAAAAAAAGTGGGGAAAAATTTTCTTTTTAGAAAAATGTATAAGTATTAAATCTGCCGCGAGTGGTCAAATGACCATCGTCCAATGGTACTTCCAGCGCAGCGATGAAATGCTGGCGTGATTAATTTTGACTAATTTTTGTTATTGGAGACTTTATTGCAAAGAAATAACCACTTTTGAGCTCAAGATTCATGGAGTTTTATTTTTATCCCATCATGATTTTTCTTGCAATATTTTAATTATAAATCTTATCCTGGTACAGGGGTAGAGCATCTACCCCATGATCTGAGTGTATTGGGTTCGAATCCCACCCATTTCGAGCATGGGTTCTCTTAATCTCTTCTATCTGTGAGATGTGTGAATGTGCCTCCCCGTAAAAAGGGGTTGTGCAATCGAATGTGATGCATGAAGTTTAAAAGTCGTACTCTTGATCCTAGTTGGCGCTACTGAAAAAACAACTCACGCTCAGTCGACTTAAGTCACTGACAAATCTGTAAGCGGGCTTGTGAAGTGTCAAAAGAATTAACAACTATAAATTATCAATCTAAATTAAGGTTTTTACTTCCAAAATCGCTGAAATTTTGCAGATTTTAATTTCCGAATTCCGCTTCAGGTTTCATGTTAAAAAAAACATTGCCTTTTTTTCACAATTCAATTTTTTTTTCTTTTTGTGAATCGTCATGTTCAAATGGTATAAACTAAAAAGAATTTGGAACAAGTATTTTCTGTGCTAGATCTGGTGATGAATTAAATATATGGAGTTTTCTGGATATGAGAATTTTTATTCAATCGTTGATATATTTGAAGAAAATGTCATTAATTTTTTGTATGAACTTTCAATACTGCTTTCAGTTAATTTTCATAAAAAAATGGTGCCATTATAAATAATAAATTTATTTTTGATCATCTTTAATGGTTGCAAGGCAATTTCTTTCTCCTGCATACAATTCATTTTTTTCATTTTCATAAAATGTTTCCTTGTAACAAACAAGGCAATTCAAACCATAGTTCTACAGAATATGAAATCTGATAATATTAACCTGATTTTTAATGTATTTCTAATAATTCTATGAGGGTGTGGAGAAATTTACAATAATAATTTAATCAACATGAACAGAATATTCCTTATGATGTGCCTTGTTTAAGAATTGAATCCAATATGTTGCAAATGCCGATTACGATATATAAAAATTCTTCAGAACTTGCTCTAAGGTTCTCAAAGAGGAATTCAGTATATTTTAAGAATGTTTTTGATTTCCATACCAATTCTTTGAAATAATTTAATCCTGAAATCAAAGTAAAAGTAGTAATTCACTTCATCTCTAGATTTCTCAGAATCTTTACTTGATTCTTTGAGTGTTTTTATATCCAGCATTTTCGTCGGTAAGAAGAAATAATATTCTGTCTGCTCTCGAAAGTTAATTAAATATATAAATCGGAAAAAAGTGAATGAACATTATAAAATTATTTTTAAGCTCATGTTGAAGGGACTAATTATTTACTATGTTGAGAACTGATTTCAAAATCAAGTGGAGATTGTATTTCAATGCTACTTCTTGTGTTATTATGGAAATGATTAGTTTCCGCTTTTTGCAAAACTAAAAACACTGCGGAAAACATTCGAAATTAGAAACTTCCGAAATGAGATTATGAAATAATAATAATATTTTTATGTATCAATTTTTTTGTTGCAGAAGCTAACTTTTTCATACTTATTTTTGAAGTAACTTTCTAAAAAAGGGCATGGGAATCTAACTAAAATCGTCGAAAGCAGGAGGATGATTACATTCAGACTTTTTTATTGTTTTTTAAATTGAATTTATATCAAAATCGTAGAAATTCAAGAATTATAAACACTAAAAAGGCTACGTTTCAGTGAAGCTAATTATTTTAGAATCTGAATGAAAAACTATTTTTCCCCTTGACTTCTTAGAATGATATGGAACACTTTTTTACTCAAGAGCCTTTTTAGAACAATGATATAAAAAAATGTTGGATACATTGTTTCATTTATCGTTTGTTGGATAATACTTGTATATCTAAACTCTGAAACCTCTATTATACATGGAGGGTTCAAATGAAATGTACGAATCTGCATTGTGGGTATAAATGAAGTATGCCTGTGGGTATAAGTATACAACATAGGCCTGAGCATATCAATTGCATTTCTTGAGTTCGCCATCCAAGGTCTGCTACTTGTTGAACTCCTCTTGCTCAGAATAACGGTTACTTCGGATGTGTGCAACGAGACAGTTCGAAGACTGCGCAGCTCCATGAAGAACAAAAGACCGGTACTACTCATGGAGGATGCGACTTTGTTCCATGATAACGCGCATCCACACGTCTTCAGAGTCATACGCGCAGAACTGGCTAAATTCGAGTGGGAACAGCTCGACCATCTACCCTACAGCCCGGATATGTCTGCTTGAGATTTTTATATGTATGGTTCCCTTAAAAAAATCTGAAAGTTATGCGCATCAATTAGGAAGGTGAACTCAAGAATGCTGTGAAGAACTGGGCCTTGTCGCGGCCACGGGAATTCAGGGAACAAGTAATCTTCGGCTCGTTAATCAATGGGATCATTGTTCTCAGGCCTATGGTGTATATTTTGAATAAAGCCATTTTTCCCCGCAGTGTCATTTCGAACCTTTTAACTTGAGCGCACCTTGTATAAAAAGGAAGAGAAGAACAAATAGTATGTTGAATGACCATTTGATATCAACTATTTCAAAATTGGTTTTTACAATTTACTGTCAAATCCTTTTTAAGTAGACAAAATTGTAACTAAGCAAATTCCGAAAATTATATTTTTTGATTTTATAGTGAAATTGGAAAAACAAAATTTTAGGCAAAGAAAAAAAAAGTGGTACGTTGCTATTTTAATGCCTATATTAATATAGTCTTGTGAATAGGAATCCTGATTTTTTTTTCGTTTAGATAGATTTTTTTCACTAGGTAGTTACGATATCAAACTTAGGAACCTATTAGTAGCATAATTAAGCTTCAAACGAATTTTTTATGACAAAATAATAAGAATACAAAGGTTGAAAATTGTTTTAACTACAATTTTAAGATAATCAGAAGGTAATGAAGCCAACTTGATATTCCCTCGATCTCCATTTGTGATTTACAAGGGAAAAGTGTGGACACTTTCCCCTAGCCTTGAACCTGTCCCTGTTTTAGCCTCTCATATTGGTTATTAATCACTAAAGCAAACTGCTATAGGACGAATTATAATAGGCCCTTATCATGGAAAGTACTGGTCAAACTCCTTCCACTTCTGTGCCATACACAATTTCCCTCTCTTCCCATTCGGTAAACTGTGCTGCAGGATCAAAAGTTCCTGCTTGATCCACAGTGCATGATCAGTGCGTTCCTTCCCGAAGAATGTCACGTCGAGGGAATCCCTCCAACGAAACGATAAGAACGACGGAGCGACACGGACAGGATCTTGGCATTGATTAGAGGGAGAATTCCTTATGTTTACACATGTGCAGTTCGGTAACTGTGTTAAAAATTCATGTTTGCATATGCATATTTGATAATGTGATTTCGGTACATTTTTTTTTCTCCATAGAAATCGTGAAATTAAGTTAATGCGCAACAATATGTTTAGTTTTGAAGGTAAGTAATGTTTATATAGATATTTTTATACAGTGTCTATTTTGATATTAGAAATGCCCTGCGTGTTTTTGTGAGTATTAAAATTTGTATACATATTTGATGGTAATAATTAAAACTATTATTCTTTAAAATCATTTCAAGAATTGTATTTAGCAATTATTTTAGAATTAATTTTGAAAGCAAATGCCAGCTGGTTTAAAGAATAGTTGGTACTTAATATGTTATAATATGTCTTTTCTAGCATGGTTAGAAAAATAATTCTAGACGCACCCAACGGATTTTAAAAAAATATTCCAAATTTAGTTGTTTTAGTATTGGCGTTAATTTGCATATAAAATATTTATTATTCGGAGCTCATTAAGTGAATAAAAAGAAATAAGTGTTGTTCAGCTTATAAATAAATTAAATGTGGCATTGGATTTTGAAAGAAAGTTTGGCTTCTGTTCCAGACTCGAACTCGCATTTCCACCGAAACCATCGTGTAAGATGGCTCGATGAAACATGCCTTAGTTTACTTTATACAATTGAATACTTATACAAACTCGTTAAAAACAACTAAACTTACTTCGTAAAAAAACTATTTTAAACGAACATGTTTTTTCGAACATCATTACATGTTTAAAATTAAAGAAGTTTATACCCTAAAATAGATTTTATGTTGCCCACATACAAGACAAAATATAATAAAAGCAAATTTAATAGTAAAATTGATTGCAAAAAAAAAGAAAAAAGGAACGGGATTAAGATAATTAGTACTTTGTGCGTAGAACGTTTACTTAAGACATTTCTGCTATAAAAGGGACTTCCAGAGTTTCTAATAATATTGGTATATATTTTAATATTTTTTTTGTTAGCCTGGCTGCAGCGAAAAATCGCCAAATATTGTTGAACTTCGCCAAATTTCTTTGCAGAGTTTTCGCTTCCACCCGCCTAACAAAGAAGAGTCAAACTTTTCTACAATTTTAATTTTCATATATACATATATGCATATTTTTTTTCATTCGGTACTAGAACATAAAAGACCTTGGACATTTATTTCTGTGAAATGAAAAATGGTGAAGGGGATATTTCTTTCCTACTGCTATCCTTTAATAAAAGTTGATAAATTGATATTATAAAATTTCAAAATTGAAATAATTTTCAATTTAATTGATATAAAAGTGAGTACTTAGAAAAATGAAAACTTTTGAATAACAAAAATTTTAGTATAACTAAAAAAAAGTGCTTTACCTGAAAATTTCCGTGGAAATATAATGCACTGTCATAATAAAGGAATTTCTTTTGTTTTCATTTTTGACTTTTTCAAAGAAATGGCAATGTCTGAAATCTCTTGAGGTAATTGTTTAATTTTTACTGAAAGGATAAATTTACATTTTAGAATATGTTAACAAATTTTTAATTTTTAAAACTTATCAGAATAAAATTTTAATATAGTAGATATATTTTCGTATTTAGTTTTCTATTTGAAATTAGTTTTTCCATTCAGATATCCATTGTTTTTATAGAATATTAAAAAATTGTTTTATTTATATTTTAATAATATTTAGATTCCCTTAATAACAATTCTTCCTCATGAATACCTGAACGTGCAATTTCGCATTGTATATCCGAAATACCATTATTAAAATTTTGTTTTTTTTTCGGGTTTTTGGTGAAACTTCAGGTACAAAGTGAAAAATGGATGGGTTTGAATTGTTTTTCGAAATTAACTAAAATTTTGTCGTATTTTATGTAATGAAGTTTCGTTATTTTTCCTAAATTTTTTTTTTTACAAAAAATTTTAGGTTATGAAACTTATTTTGTTTATTTAATATAGTGCACACACAAAACGGTAAAAAAAAGAAGAAAGAACCAATCTTGCTTTGAATGAGTTTAGTTAAAGAAAATATTTTCATAATATTTTTCACTCTGAAAGATAGACACAAATCTTTGATATTGTATCAAATGCTATAAACATTTTTCTTCGGAAGTTATTACTTTTTCGTAAACGAAGTTATAAAAATAGAAATAATTTCAATTGTTAAAAAAAATAAGCCAGATTCGTTATTTTGACGATTCTCCACCATCGGAAATCGAAAAACGCTTTTTTCCTGTAATGTAGTCTGTGAAAACGATATCTCAAAAAACACTTCAAGTTAAACAGATGAAATTGGTATAAGTTCTATAACCAATTTTGTAGATTTTCTAAAATTTCACCTGTAAACGAAATTGATTCAGGCATCTATCTACCCTAATAGAAATGAGCACGATAGTTAATAATCCTAAAGGGCTAGGGAGATAATAAAATGGCGCAGAGATTTAGCGCCTAAAATATAGACTCGCATTTAATTTGAACCTAACTTGTCAGTGTTTACCATTTGCGTTTTGTCATGCATGTAAAAGCAACTTAAATGCAATAACTTAAATGAATGAAATTTGGTATTGGATCTTGTGTCTACAATTGTTGTTCTGTGTCAAATTTTGGTTCCGATCAAAAGGAGACATGCATCCCGAGTATTTATCCGATTTTTCAGTTTTTATATCTTAAGCGTGTGCTAACGATTCGCTGTCAAAGATCGCAAGATAAATTCAATAAAAACATTAGATTTACTTCAAAACTCTGCATTTTACAACTATTTTGCTGTCCAGTTTAATATACAAGTACCAATTTTTTTTAATTACTGATTACCTTTTTACAATGCTAGTGACTTTTTAGACTTGGATTATTAATATGGAATTTGTGGTTTTTTATGAAAATTACTTCGTTCTTCATATGAATGAAAAAAAATATTTAACTGAATATAGTTACTAATTAGTATGAGTGCAAATTAAAAAATTGTGTATGCTACAAAGTCAAATCTATCCAATTTCCGATACATTAACTCTATGTTAGAGTTAATTAATATTCAAAAAAAGTAATTATTTTTATCTTAGCTTTGGTAAAAGTTCCGAATGCTTTGATGAATAAATTTAAAGCCCTTTGCTCAATTTTTTCTACCTTGACCTACCTAAATTTTACCAACCGCTTTTGTTATTATTTGGTACAAATAACAGAAAAACCAAAATTTTACTTCCTATTTTATTTAATGTGTCACTATTTCAAGTCTTACTTTACAAACAGCGTATGTCAGTAAATTTCACGTTATCAGTTTATCATGATCACAGATTGCAAAACAGATTACAATGAATTACAAAAAAAAATCACTCATTATATTCAAATTTTGTATGTAAATATTACATTTTGTAATTTATATCAAGTCAACTGAACCATGACATTAGTGCTTTGTTTTGCCAGTATTGTTTGAAATATTCAATGAATATTGCTATTACACGTTATTGTCATTGTTAAGTAAGTGATTATATTGCATTTGATGGTGAAATAGTAATAAGTGAAGCCTTAATTAACATCAAATTAACAGCATGTGAATTTAAAACTCTGTGAATTCTATATTTAAAAGCACGTTTGGGACAACGTTGATGAATAGCTTTACGGGTTTTTTTATCTGTTTCGATTAACGCAACTTTTTTCCTTTTGTTTGCCATTTATCTGAATATCTAAACAGTACATAATCATGTGTTATTTTCAAAAAAAATTAGTACTCGGGATTCCAAAGGTAACAGGTGAAGATGAAATGCTAAGACAGCGGCAATTTGGAAAGAAAAGCTGACCATGAAACTGCTAAGCTGGGGGTTCAAATGTGAAAAATTGATTTTGCTTTTATATCAAATACTGGAGATATAAGTAAAAGGTTTTCTCATTGTAAGGTTTTGAGCTTTGAATCGGCAGCACGTTGATTGGAAAACGTGTGTTTTCCTCATGAAAAGATTAAACTGCCAGTGTTGCGGATTGTGCATAGATGGCGCTCCTACCTTTTGTTTATTTCCTGTTTATAAATATTCCACCCCCGAGAACGGGGACTCGTGTGGCAGCCACGGACCCCAACGATATTGGAATTTACTACGAACTTAAACTTTGTCGTTGATGTTAATAAATACCGAAAGGCACAAAGTTTTGGCACTCCTTCATTAAACCCCTGCATTGAATGAATGGTCAGTGCAGTTTGAAAACTTACTAACTGGAACTGACGAGCATTGCGTACAGCATCGAACAATATAGGGTTTGGCGAATTAAAGTAAGTAGACGGTAAAATCCCATTATATATATATATATATATATAATATATATATATAATATAAGCTTTAAAATGATGTAAACGTCATGTTTGTGAAATTATGGAAGTGATAATCGATTTCGGTAGTTGAGTGATAGCAATTAGCATTCTAGGCACAATTCAAGTTACTTGAGCTTTGAATTTAACTTTCCGTTTGACGCCTGTTTCTGGATATCTTTTACATTTCCTTCCGTCTGCATGAACGGAATTTTTGTTCACACGATGAATTTTCTCAAGAGGATTTCTAATAATATTTTGCCATTCCATTAAATAATGAATAAGTAAATGAAAGAATCTGTAACAGCGTTCGTTGAAGTAGCCTGAAGTTACCTTACATCGGTTTATTTGTAATTTATTGTTGTCTTTCGACAGTGAGAACAACTTTCGTGATGGGTAGTGTTTTGTTACTCATCGCTTTATGTTAAATAATATGCATGCAAACAGCTATCGTGTATCGGATTCTGAAAATAAAACTCTGTGCAAATTCCACATTCAAAACGTACCCAAGATCCAAGATTTTATTAAAAGAGGAATTGCTTAGATAGTATGCAAGTATGAGGTGACGATAGTATGCAAGTATGAGGTGACTTTTTGAATTTCGATTATTTTAAGTAGGAAAAAGTGAACTAGAAAAATAAATATTTACTTAATATTAAAGATGAGAACATTTCTCATGGTTTATTGAATACAAGTAGCGAACTCCATCATAACAAAAACTGCTGTTGCCGAACAGCATCAATAAATAGAAGAATAATTAAATTAAACGTAAATGAGACCTCACACAAGAAAGCATTGTATGGATTATTCTGAAGAACTTTCAATCTCTTCTTCAATAACTTCCTTTATTCTGATATTTTCTTATATTTCGCAACACTTTACAGTTCAATATGTTTTAATACATCGAATATGTTTTAATACACTATTTTTATCAACATGTTAAAAAATTTTAAAAACCTTACATTTTTTAGTGGTTTACGTTTCTCATCAGAATGGGGCTAGTTTTCATGTCTAGTGATTTGCTTAATTTTTTGGAATATTCAATAGATAAAGAGTAACGAAATGCTAAAAAGTCGAAAACAATGCAGGCTTAGTTTTTTTTTTCTTTTGATTTGTTAAGTGTATAGCAAACTACCATAAAATGCCACAAAATTCTGTAAATCTTTTGAAAAAAAATTACAAAAAAAGGAAAATAAAGTAACAATCCAATGGACTATAATTAATTTTACTATGTGACTTTCAAAATTGAAAAGAAATTCGTCAGCAGAAGTTCTTACCTGTCTACTATTAAATAATTAATAATACTAAACCAAAACTTGAAGTTAGATTAATGAAATCTGACATATAAATTCATCTTTATAATTGTAATATTTGTAGAAATAAAAGGGAAACTCATAAAAATGTTTGTTTATGCAAATAATTCTTCAGAATTCTAAACTTTGAAAAAAATTCATTTTTACAATTTTTTAAATTGCTATTATATACTAGATATTTATATTGCAAATATAAATATATTAACATGTTTTCCGTAAATTGCCTCATTTTTTAAAAATCCAATTAAATGTGTGTTAGATTCTGGATAAAAGGTTAACAAACCTCGATAAACCAAAAGCTAAATGGAATATTAGATTATGTCGCCACAACGTATTCCACCCCAGCAAGCACCCCTCCCCTCAATCACAAATCCTTCAAAGAGAACACGTCGAATTTCTTAAGAGTTGCAGCTACCAATTTATAAAAGACATACTCTTTTCTGGAAATAAACAAACTAAACAATTATATAATAAAATTTAAATACTATAATTGTTATACAATACTCAAAACGTTTAAACAAAACAAAGCAATTCAACACAGTCATTCAATTTCGGTTGATAAAATTTGAACAATTACATCTGTACTTGAATTTTTTTACAACTTAATGCCGAACAAGAGTTTTTAGATTTTGTTATGGACAGCCAAATGTCCAATCACGCCTCAAATTATACCATTTATATATATATCTTTTATTAATATCTAGTCTACAGTTATTTCTGAAATTCCACTCTGACAAAGTAGTTCCTTTCCAAAGAACCTATACTGGTAAGATCTAAATATATCATGCCTTATATAAATTTGATTTAAAAAGGAGCCTCCTATTTGAACTAATTTAGCTTTAGAGAAGATTTTCTATGATTTAATACCTTTATTTGAATTTTTCAAAAGGATTTGCTATACATCGATAATCTGTTTTGTGTTTCTGTTCTTAACATTACTTTAGACATCATATAGTACTTTCTATTACGCCCTCCTTAACACCTTTTTGGCTGAGTAATAGGCTCTTATTTCCATAATAACCATGGTGGGCCTTTGACCAAACAACATTTATATCTAAATTAGATTCTAGAATGTTATGGTTCATATCCAATATAATTACTCTTGCATCTACAGTGGCATTAGCACAGATCTAGAATCAGTAACAATACTTTTGCTAGTCTCTTTAAAATAACATAATTCACACTAATAAAGATGATCTCGGCTTTGACTATAAAAATAGTGGATTCATCCGTCAATCTATATATATATAATGTTTTTCAATACCTCTCAAATGCCAGTCCATACTCCTCCTATTTTATATTTCATCTTTGGGTCCTCAGTATAAAGACGGTATTCTGTTTCCATGTTAGTGTCAAAATATCTTCATGGAATTATCCCAACTTTCAAGAATTAATGTCTTTTTCATAATCGATGTTTATCACAATATTTGAATTTATTTTACTTTTAGATTCTTAATGTCATCTGAGATTGAAAAAAATTTCTCGATGAAAAAATCTATTCTTCGTGTGAGTAGTAACTCAGAATTTGGATTTCCTTCTTTAAAACTGTTCTATAAAATTTAATAAGATACATCAAAGAATGCTGCTTAATCTGAAGTTTGTTTCTATTTTGAAGTTTGCTTTCTATTTTACTTGTCTGTAACCAAATTTCTGAGTCTAATATAATAATTCTTCAAATGATTTTATAAATTTCTTCATAACCCTTAGATAGCCTATATAAGGTGTACGTTTTCTTATTTTTTAGATAATTTTTTCTCTATTTTTGTTGCTGATAATTGAGATGAGGCATAAAAGACAAATTACCATTAAAATATTCCCAAATATTTAAGTTCATTTTGCATAACCTAATTTAGTATCATGTAAGGTAAATTCCTAAGAAATGAGAATATTCTTTCGAAAAGTAAGCATAATGTATTGAGACTTATTTAAACTAAATTTTATTTTAAAGATCTAGATATTCTTCCATTTACTCTAAATTTAATTCGTTCTTTTGAACGAAGTGATAAAATGCAGTCACTTTCATCAGTATACTCACTTCGTCCACAAATGCTTGGGTTTTATATTCTATATTTTTCCTTATATTGATTCAAGAGTTCATTAACGACAAATATCCAAAGTTTTGATCTAATGTAATTGCCTGATTATAGATTCAAAATTCATTATTTGACAATGAGACTATATTTATGATCTAAAAATCTGTCCATTAATTTATACATTGTTTTATCTTAATAATATTCAAGCATTTTTATAATTTGCCATCAAAGAACATTGAATACATTCATAAAATCTTTAATGACCATACATGTTATTAATTTGTCCTCTATATCTTTTGATACAAGGATATCAAGTACTTAAGTAGTTAACCATTTTTTTTTCGAAGTCCATATTGGTTTTTAATCTAATATTAATTATGAGGGAGTAATAAATCTGGTCTTTAACTTGTCCGGAATCTGTACTCAAATAGGGAGAAATACATAAATACGATTTGTAGTTACTTAGGTCTTTACATTTTGGGAGGGCAATGAAACCCTCTTAGTAAGTTTCCAGGCCGCAGGAAAGTATCCATTTGTTAAGCACCGATTCATTAGTTCCGTAAAACATTTAAAAAAAAATCAGCAGTGAACATTTATTTAGTAAAATCCTCGATGCAATCATCGAAATTTGGCTCATCGGATCAATTCATTTCACACTCCGTTCCACTTCATCAATAGCAAATTTTAGAGTGATGCTGTCTTCAAATTGGAAATATACAATTATTTAGGATCTTACTATAGGAAGTTATATAGCTCCCTAATTCTTAACCGCTTCTGTACAGTGATTGCCTTTTTTTCTGTTTTTTTTTTGCTTAATTTATTATATTTAATTGTTTTGGGTGACACTTTTCTTTATTTTCGAAGGAGATTTTCACTTTTAAAAAAATCTGAAATAAGACTTTTTCACTTGACTTATCATTTTTTTATATTTTGCTAATCATTTTTTGATATTTCTTTGCATTCTTTCATTAGAACTATCTCTCTTTTGATGCATCTTCGCAAAAAAATAACACTATTGCGCACAGTTTCCAATGAGCTATTCCACCAAGGAATTTGATATTTAATTGGTCTCTGCGCCTTTTAATGAATTGGACTAATCCTATTAAATCCTTTATTAACATTTTCAATCAATGTATCAACATTTTCTTTAGATAAGTATTTTAGAAGTTTTTTTTAAAGTATCAACCTTTAGAGGTTTCTCCTAAAATCTAGCATTTTAATTTGAATTCTTTTCCAATTTTTTTTCTGAAATGGCTTTGGAAATTTCCTTAACTAGTGAATAAGTTATAAACTTATGATCACCTTTCGATTCGTTTGAATGAACCCTCCATTCATTTATCTTTTCTTGAGATATTTTTGATAAATATGAAATCAATCCAATTAGATCTTTCGGGGCAATCGTAGATTGGTGGAGAATCATATTCATTTAACATATTCATTTCTTGACGAAGAATCTTGCCAATGAAATCCAGTTCTCTCTGATTTGAATTTCATTATTCTCAAACCAGAATTTTAGCATTGAAATCCCCGTTTAATAAGATCTGAAATTCTCTATACCTAATAAAATTCTTTCTATATTTGTTAGCATACATAATCATAGACTAACTACTCTCTCCAGGACAAAGGCACGCATAAAAATTTGAATGTTGGGATCACCATGATTTCGACCCTGGCGGGCACTGTGGTTGAGTCCGAATGACTATCACTGGCCACGACACAACACTTCCGTAAGGAAGTATGTCCCGGCTTTGATGAGAGATAACCACGTCCAACTTTTAGTATACCCAGAAGGGTAGCGAAATCCAATCACCATGAAGGAAGTTTTTTGTCCTTAATCGCAATAATGGGACAGTTCGTGGGACCATGTGGGACTCTTAGCATGAATAAAAATCTTCACTTGGATACAGTATACAGATAGGAGTAATATATTAGTTTTGATATAATTTATGTCCCTTAATATCGATAATTGATCTTTAAAAATTCCAGGGCTTTGAAATTGCTATTATATAAATTTCGTTGCAATTTAAACCCTTCTCCAGTAACACAGAAGTTCCTGAGGAGTAATGGAGATGAAACAAAAGACAATGAACTCGAGAAGAAAAACTGTTGAAACTTTGAATACTTAGGCCACCATAATTGATATGTTCTTCTATGAATTCCAATTCGCGTAAATAAGCTTAAATAATTTCTGCTTTTAGAGTTATAATTTGTATCAAAAGTTTCTTTAAATCTGTTATTTAAATATGTATAATCTTTGCAGATGATGCTTCTTGTTTGAGTTTTTCGATATTACAATTTTCTTCTCCACACTTTAACCGTTTGACTTTATAAAAGCGCAGTGCAAAAGTGCTGCGTTCATTTGTCTCGAAAACCGTGGTGCAGCGCTTCTGCCCTGCGAGTTTCTGTGTATATCAGTGTTGCTCCGTGGGTGTGAACGTAGACTGACCTCACGCATACTTTGAAATGCGAGTGCATTCTAAAATAACTGTTTACCGTTTTTATATGTTATTTTAAAAAACCATGTCACGGGCTTTAATTTCGAACGTTGATTCGACTGAAAGTGATTCTGAGGATGGTGAAAGAACAGACACCAGTAGTGATGATATCATTATTATAATTCACCGAAGAAAAAGACTGAAGATTGAAAGGGATTCTTCTAACTCATCTTCAATCTTCAGAAACAGAAGAAACACCAACTTTTCGGAAACAACCACTGTTTTTTTTCTTATCCACATTTACAATTAATATTGTTTCCTTATAATACGAAGATAATTATTAAAATGTATTGATATTTGTCAGAATGAGCGTTTTCTTTGACAACATCAAGTCAAAATATGTCCCTCAGTTTTCGAATGTCCTCGCCAGAATCGCTTAGCAGTGAAATGGTTAAGCAATTCTGCTTATACTTATCAAGGCAATTTTTCATGGACTGGCAGAACTTAAACAATTTAAAATTTGTCTGGGGCTCATATATTCTCTCACATTTAATTTATTCTCTCTCATTGAATGTATACTTTCCCGAGTTATTAAGAAAGCTACAAATTATTTTATAGGGGAATTTTCATTTTAGTTTTAAGAAACCTCGTTAAGTCCACATTGTCACAAACTACTAGCGATTCATCCAACTTCACTACTGTCACAAACTACTTGCGATTTTTTTTTTTTGCGATTCATCCAACTTCACTACTGTCACAAACTACTTGCGATTTTTTTTATGTATCTTGAATTCCTTTTCATGTGTCTGGATTTTTCAGTGATTATCGTGCTACCATTTAAAAAAATTCTGTACATCTTCTCTAATGCTCTCAACGATTTAGAAAAACCTAGCTTAAAATACAGAGCAAAAATTATGTATGAGTTTGTAAAGAGATCATTCAGTTCAAAGGGGAAGGTGGTTAAATTTTAACTTCGCAATACCTCCTTAATTATCGAAGGTAGAAAAAATAGATTCAAGTAAAAAGATTCAAATATTATAATGGAAAGCAAGGGAACTTATTTAAAAGTATTTTACCTTCAGAATAAGAAGAGTGCAAAATGGAAGTATTATAATCGCCAAAGAATTTGGTCGACAAAATTTGATGGATTTCAAAAACTTCCTTAATTCTAAAACTACGTTTTTTTAGAATTAAAATTTAAAAGCATCTTAATTGAAGAAAATTTTTTGTGCAGTATTTATTACAAAATTGTAGGTTTCTAAAATTTTTAAATGAAATACATTTGGAACAAATTTGTGTTGAGCAAGTGAAAATGATAATTATAAAACATAAAAAATAGATAATTAAAATGTCCTTGGTTTGTTTTTGGAAAACAAATACCACAAGGAAAAGTCAATGATTAAAGATAGATGAAATTCAGTATGATTTAGTATAGATCATTATACTATTTTGTTGAGGGGTTCAATTTTTTAAATTTGGATAATTTTGATTTCTATCAATTAACAAAAAGGTATCCAAAATGCCTACTCCAAATTTTTTTTTAGACTAAACTGCACAAAATTCTTTTGTTTGGTGTCAGAAAATAAAAATCTGAGCACTTATGGCATTCACGGCCTTGCTTCTGTTGAAAACTTTTATGCTGTTTCCTGGGGTGATAATGTTTATAATAGGGGATTTCAGAGAAAATATTTAATATATCTCTGAAGTTTTAAGATGATAAATATAACATATCTTTAATGATTTCGATTTTGGCTGAAAGTCTGAAGATATATTTTGATCTCTTTTCTCACGTGCATTAAAATAAATATGATTGAAAAACAATTAACTGAAACAAACGAACAAAATTCTCAAATATGAGTCTCTTTTTTATAGAATTTTTTCATCCTTGTAAGGTTTACTAATGTTCTTCATTGTTTGGAAAACTGCACACGTGTACTATTAAAATACGGTTTTATAAAACGGATGTGCCCACTTTTAACATCAGACTCCGCACTGCTCTACAGTGCTATTTTGTTTTCGAATGATTAGGTGTGGAAGTTGAAATATGAAATGGGCAATCCTTCATTTCTTGTCTTTTATTTACATTTTGAGAAGTTTATGCGAAAGAAAAATTAATTTCTTCTGAAATTATTTTACCAAATGATTTTTTTTTGTTGTTATGTCTATCAGTAGAACTTTTTGAAATACTTTGCGTTTCGGAATTTTTAAATATTGAGCCAAATTAAACAAGATTGTTAGACAGAATAATGTATTTGCTTTTATACTTCAAAACGCGACCTTAAAATGGTATTACTAAATCATCAGGAATGTTCTGCTGACGCTTTCTAGAATATTTTCAAATAAACATTACATCTCCCTTCTATGATAAAATTGTGGATCCGGGACAAAGCCATGAAAGGGCTAATAAGACAGATTTTTATTTTCAACGTCTCGCACATGAGAGTTGTGAGCTTCTTACTAAAGAAACTGTACTTGTGTATTAACTGCAAGATTGGCGAATAATAGTTACGGAACATCGATCCTGGTCGATTGTTCAATGGTAATTGGTTAACGTACAAATATTAAAAAATCGAATTGGCATTTTGGATGTCTTTCTTCTGAAGGAAACCAAATTTCCACATGCAGTTACACAGAGATACCACTATTACAACTAATAATATCGAAACTTAGAAACCATAACAATTTCATCTTGTTTTTTTTTGGGGGGGAGGGGGCGAATATGCATTGGAAAGATATAATTTCTTCTTGCAAGCGGATGCATAATGATCCCGGGATCTAAAACCCCCGAGTATTTGCTTTCCTGCAATATTTCGACCATTGATTGGTAACTACAATTTTTTTATTAGACTAAATGGTACAAAAGTCTCATGTATGGTGTCTGAATATAAAAATCTGAGCACTTGTAGTCTTCACGGGCTTGCTCTTGGTTCAAAACTTGCTTCTCCTAAATTAATCCTGTTGAAATCCCAACAACATGATCAGTTTTTGATAATATGCAAATTATGATTCCAAATTTTTTTTTAACATAAAAGTTTTGAATCGAGCAATAATGATAATGTTTGATTACAGAACCAAAGCTCTGGAGATAAGGACAAACTTACCGTCTAGCAATTTATGAAATATATTTCAAATATGGAAAACAAAAACAATAAAGTACAAAATTTTCAAAATGTACAAACATAGAAAAACAGCGGATTTAAACGTAAAAAGAAAAGGAATAAAATTGGACGAACATTTTATAGCATAATTTTGGAACTAAAAACACAACGCTTTCAAAACATATTAAAAAATTAATGCAAAATTTAAAACGGGAAATATAAGAAAACACTATATAAAAGAATACACAATTTTAATAGTATAGAAATGCATATTTATGTTCGTTACTGGGACTTCGTTTGGATCGACGAGATATTGTGTTTAATTTATGAGTCTTGACCGTTCAATATCGCTCCGTTCAACACATACCTGAATCAGGCGCTTTGAGGCCTTTAAATAAGCGCTCATCGAGAAATAACTTTCATTCCTTAAACTCATTTAAATTGTTCCAAAGCGCTTGTCAGGTCCCTAATACATATGAAAAATTTGTTTGTTCAGAGCTCATAGGGTTAAAAAGATACGCAGCAAATGCTAAATAATTATTATGATGATTTTAACTTAAGTTGTTATTGGAAAAAGTAAGGATCATTTACAGAGTGTAACATTTAAAGAACACCTAAAATTATATATTATGTTTCAAAGTAAACTAAACACTTAAAGCTATTTCTTACCATAGGATTACCACAATGTGGATATCGAAATTCCTAAGAAAAAAAAAATATAAAGAACTCAAATAATAAATATAGTAATGCATTTCATATTACATATAGATTTTAAAGCTCTAAAAATGAAGTATGTGTAAGAAATGGATATTGAGAGATCTCGATTTGAGAAGCCTAATAGTCTTAAATGTCTGAAGAAGAAATTATTGGATGAATTTTCCTCGCTGCTGGTGTTTGATTCGGAACGGTTTCCAAAGGGATGGATTTAAAAATTTTGTTAACTTTCAGAAAACATGCCAATTGTATTTATTATTTTTTACTTGTCATGATAATTCAAGACTCTCTACCATCAGCGAAAGGCCGTTAGAATGCTAGGTTTCTCTTTAAGGCTGTAGGACATCATAAGATGATATAGTTCACATAATGCATTGACCTTTTCACTCCAGCTTGTCTGGTGAAGTTTGAAACGTTTTGGATAGTTTGTAAAGGGTACGTGAACTGTAAAAAAATGCATTGTTTATGTGGATTATTTTGTTTCTTTGATAGAATCGATGGAGATAATTATGCAAACTTGTCTTTCCGTGTCTCCTTCGTACCATTCTGAATCCCAACTGTCAAATGAAATATTCTGGAATAAGTGTTTTGGGAAAACCTTTTAAAATTGGAATTGAACCTTCCATATTTCTCTGTCGCAGTTTTTCTTGATCATCAGCCACCTCATTTCTCATTAATCTTACTTGTTATCTAATTTAGTTGGTTGGAATTCTTAATTAAAGACTTTTGATTTCCCTTATTAGAGTTATAACATAATTCGATGGGTTTTTCAAAAGATATATTGGTATAGTATATCGCTCCAAATTGCTATAGTGACCCATCGTGTTGCTTCCTTTATTGTGCTTTAAAGTGCTTTTGCCTGAAAAACTGTACGGAATTTATTTAATTTTGCAGTTCGCTTTTCTAATGGTAATGCTCTTTTTGAAAGTATAAAGAAAGGCATGAATGGTTTCATTATCAAGTTTGGAGTCGTCTCTGAGCATAGTTACAGTTGTATAGTGTACATCATATTTACAGCTGCCTCCTTTTTAGGAGAATTTATCCTCCGAGGTAAAGTATGCTGGATAAGCTATGACAGATATTTTAGGTTATTCATGATCTTCATGGTGGTATTCCAGAGGATATAAATTTCAACTTCTTTCAACTTAACTAGATATATTCTATTCAAACATGAAATTGAAGGAACCAAACCCTTATACAAAGGTTGACAACTATTGTAGGCCATAGTAATGTTAAGTAGTAACAGTCTCTATATCAAAATAAATCCTCTGATTTGGTGTATCATTTTAGGCTCATTCCACAGCTCCGTGAATTGCAACTTTTACCGCTACTTCGGAAATATAAATCTTTTCAGGTAACAATTAGATCCTTTAATCAGTTTTATTTATTGTAGATTAGGAAAATATTTTTTCGGTTTCACCTAAGTATTTACTGATGAAAATTTGAATATCAATATTGTGCTGAATTGCGTATGTATGTTGAAGATTATTTTTCTTATGCGGTGTTAGTGTCTATGTGCTGAATCCTGCGGGAAGAATAGTTCTCATTTTTTTTTCTTGAATAGGATTGAATCCCTTTCTTAGATTTTTCCTGAATATTGTCCAGTGCTGAGGTCTGAGGCAGATGGTTGCCTTTATTAATTTATTTATACAACATTAAGTTGCGGGTGTTTCGATGTAGAAGCTCCTACGATAGATTTTTTAAACCCTAAGCGTTAAATTTTCGTATTGGACTTTTTGAAGTTTTGGAAGTTCTTTAAATTTCTTTTTCTAATCACTTGGGGATTTCATGTATCTTCTTTGGCTGGCCCTGAATTTCCATATCTTTCGGCCACCAGCCGGTTTTATGTGTTGTCATAAACACTCATCAAAATTGACAGGTGTTGGCTACTTCTACCCGAGTTCTTCAGTGGCTATTTCTACCCGAAATACGATGAAATGCAATTGGAAATAATTAATATCTTGCTATGTAAGGAAAAGTTTCATCATGATATTGCATGTTGTAAAATAATTGAATCATTTAAATATATGGCGGTTTCTTTGTGTAAGCCTAATAAGCATGCTCAGGTTTTCGATATTGTGTTGTTCTATTTACAGCATGTAGAATATATATATAATATAAATCAATGTCATGATATATATCAAAGCACAGCTAATACTGCTGAAGCTCCAGATTTAGAATTTGGCAGGCATGTCCAAATGATTACGAAAGTACTCACTAAGAAAGGATTTTTCTATATATCAATTGGTTCGGGAGAAATTGATTGAAAATCCTTAATTTATTGAAATTAAAACCTGTATTTCTACTTTCCGAGTGAAACACGGCTTTCCGGAGCAAGTATCGCTGATGCGTACCGTTTCGTCCCGCATTTTTAAAATTACCATCGTTACTCATTCGATCGAATTTCTAAAACTGAATTTTTGGCGAATTTTGTAACGAAGAGGCGAAATTTCACTTAAATATTTAACTACGCCGAAACTTTTCAAGATAGCTTAATCATTTTTTACATAAAATTGGATAAATTGTTCAAAATCGCGT
Source organism: Argiope argentata (assembly GCA_026289955.1). Taxonomy (NCBI): domain Eukaryota; kingdom Metazoa; phylum Arthropoda; class Arachnida; order Araneae; family Araneidae; genus Argiope; species Argiope argentata. The sequence goes on along the minus strand of JAOUZG010014587.1, from coordinate 18,811 downwards.
GAAAGATTGTAAAAATCTGATTAAAAAATTGGGCATTTTTTTGCCATTTATTGGGGTTTTCTCTTCAACATTATAAATCTAATCCATTGATAATTAAAAATAAGACTTAAATTTATAAAATATAATTTAGCATTTCTTTGGAACACCCTGATCAATTTTGAAAACAATCCAGCAAAAATTACGCATGTTATTAAATAATTTCTGATTTTGCAAAGACTTCATTAGAAAAACAATTTTAAGAGGTTGGTTGGTCCAAAACCGCGAGTAAATATGTAGTATTATATGGTTTAATGATTTGTTATGTTTGCTTAAAATGCTTTTGTTAATAATAATATCGATATTTTTTTATTCGATTGCCATGCTTCCAAATAACATTATTTATCACCCCTCCTATCGGCGACATTCAGATTGCTATACTAATCGAAAGCGGCGCGTCTGAATGACTGGTTTGTTCTTAAAAGTGTCAGGATTTGGACAAAGGGATTGCTTTCCCCTTTTGCGATTAGTTCAGCACTGCTGGGGTAGGTTGATTAACCTATATTATGTTGTGAGTGACAGTTCTTGCTTATCGCAGACTTCCGATTTCGAAGAGTATGTTTCTTTCAGTTGATCAAAATAACATAGATTGAAAACGCAGATAATACGATTGTGTTTTAGAGGATTTTTGATTATTTCATGAAATACTACCTAAAATTTTTATGAGAAATAAATTATTGTATGCTTAATATGATAAGAATATTTTTATGAATTGCAAGTGTTCGTTTAATATATATATATATATATATATATATATATATATATATATAGTGTGATATGTTTCTTAAAATTTTTAATCCCCTTAACAGTGTGAAATTATTTTTCGAAATTCTAAAATGTACTTTCAAAATATTTATTGCTATAAGTAACGCTGAGTTATTATTTTGTGACTTCAGTATTTAGAAAAACAATTGTGGAATTGTGAAATTTCATACGATATTTCAATTTCTGAGATATTTTGGTATTTATCTGCATGATTAAAATTTTGTAATTAAATAGGTTTCACAATAATTCAGTAATACTGTAATAACTGGACTACGCATCTAATTTGCCTTATGAGTGCAACAAATAAAAGTAAATGTCAAAATATTCCTTTGTAATATTCATGATACAAATTTCGCCTGGAAAAATTAAATACATTTGATTTAGACTTATAATTAACCATTTGGCATTAGAATTTTTTAAATACTTCGAAAGAAAGCTCCTTTAGAATATTAAGAACTAATTAAAAATAAATTAAAATTGAAGAATCAACTTAAAAGTTATTCGGGTTAAAACCAAAGCTCTCATTATTTTGCAATCAGATAACGACATACCTTTGGGCAAGCAAATCATTATATTCATTGCTGCTGAATTGTTTATATTTTGAATATTGTCAAGAGCGATATTGAAATAAATATTGTTTTGTTTTAACATTTCTGTTAACTTTTTACAATGAAACGATGCTTAGGATTTTTTTAATGAGTGAGAGGCTTCTCAAAAATTTATTAGTGATTTTTAAATTAAAGCTTTTTTATGAGCCACCTTTAAATTTACCATTCAGGACTATGAGTACGATGAAGTTTCCATTTCCAAAAAATTGTGAATTGTTCTCTTCCTCAGGACGTGTTGAAGATCATACGAAAATACTTTTTGAAATAACATCAGTGTTTTTTACCATTAAAGGCGTAATTTGCAGTGAAACGTTAGGGGCCATCAATCAGATGTTTTTCTGATAACTTTTCTAGTATTTTTCTTGACAAGCCAATTTAAATTTAATTAGTTCTCAAACCCTTTGGAATCTAAACGACCCCATTTTCTTTTCCTTTCCATTTTTTACCTTAATTAAAAGAATAATTATTTTTAACGTTTCTAATCATGGGAATAAATATGAAGAACTCTTGAGAAAATTTTATGTATTTTAAGTTTTGCCCTTATGTGCTTAAATTTTGAATTTCTATATTCAATTTCTTAAGAATATTTAGAATTTATAGCTCTATATAACAATAGTTAGTTACCTCTTTAAAGCTTTGGGAAACTAAGCGCGCATTTTAGTTTCTTCGTTTGACGTATTTGGAGTTAAAAACTAACAAACTTGATAAGTAAACTAAAATCCCATTTATTCTCAAAATCTCAAAAGTAACGGCTGAAAACGTAAACAAAATTTAAAAATGCTTAAAAGAACGCGACCATTAAGATAGCATTCCTATAGTCCACTGATAACGATTGGCTTCTCCTTTTCTCACATTCCCTTCTCATTATCTCGCAGCTTTAGTTTAGGGGAAGCGAATAATTCTATTTATCTTGCTCCAGGGCCAGTTTATCAAGTGGCTTAATTTTAGCACCAGAAACCCCCCCCCCAAATATTGTATTCAAAGAAATTCTTGTTTAAACGTAGGTATAATAATAAAATGTGGATGGCCTGCGTTTGCAAAGAAAATCAATACTTTAAAAGTATCGTTAAGGACAGTTAAGGAAATGGTATATATATAAGGAGTCTAAGGGTCCCGGGACCCTCCCAAAATTAGAAAAAATTATAGCTGAGAAGTAATTTTTATAGGGGATTTTCGTAACTAGGTGTACTAAACACTGTTAGCCCCTGCTAATTCCATTACCCGAGCAATTGCGGGTACGAGGATGCTAGTCTTTTTATAAATAGAATTTTTTTTAATGAGGATCGTTGATCCGGATCGTATCTGCCATATACACTGAAGTAACAAAAATCATGGGATGACTGTTAATATCGTGTCGGTCCTCCTTTTGTTTGGCGAAATGTTAGAACTCGACGTGTCATGGAGTCCACAAGTCGTTGGAAGTTCTCTGCAGGAATATTGAGCCATACTGTCTGTATAGACGATCATAATTGTAAAAGTGTGGATGGTGCAGGAGTTTAGGCACGAACGGACGTTTCGATGATGTCCCATAAATGGTCGATGGGATTCATATCGGGCGATCTAGGTGGCCAGATCATGCGCTGGAATTGTCCGGAATGTTCTTCAAACCAATCGCGAACAGTTCTGGCCCGGTGACATGGCGCATTGTCATCCATAAAAATCCCATCGTTGTGTGGGTACGTGAAATTAATGAATGGCTGCAAGTGATCTGCAAGCAGCTGAACATAACCATTTCCAGTCAATTATCGGTTCAGTTGCACCAGAGGACCGAGCGCATGCCATGTAAAAACAGCCCATACCATTATGCAGCCACCACCAGCTTGAACAGTGCCTTGCTGACAGTTTGGGTCCATGGCTTAGTAGGGTCTGCGCCACACTCGAACTCTACCATCAACTCGTAACAACTGAAATCGTGATTCATCTGACCACGCCACGGTTTTCCACTTGTCTAGGGACTAGTCGATATGCTCACGAGCCCAGGAGAGTCGCTGCAGGCGATGTCGTTCTGTCAGTAAACGCACTCGAGTCGGTTTTCTGCTCTCATAGCCCCAGGAAGACAAATTTCGCCGCACAGTCCTTTCGGACACGTCCCTCGTACGTCCCACATTGATTCTTGCAGTTATTTGACGAAGTGTTGCGTGTCTATTAACATTGACCATTCTACACAAACGTCGGTTGTCTCGATCGTTAAGTGCAGGTGGTCGCCCACTGCGCTGTCCATGATGGGATGTGATGCCTGAAATTTCATACTTTCGGCACACTCTTGATACTGTGGATCTCGGAATGTTGAATTCACTAACGGTATCCGCAATGGAATGACCCATGCTTCCTAGCTCCAACTAACATTCCACGTTGAAAGTCTGTTAATTCTCGTCGTGCCGCCATAAATCACGAAAAACCTGTTCACTTGAATAACTTGAAGACAAATGAAAGTTCTGGAAAATTAACTGCGCATTTATACTTTTTCGCTATGATACTACTGCCATCTGTATATTTGCATATTGCTATCCCATGACTATTGTCACTTCAGTGTATATCACTGACGGTGTTTAATAACTTGAAAAGGTATTAACTATAATCTTTACAAAAGTATATATAAAAAAATCGATGAAGTTATTCCATTTTATAGTTAGAATTGAATTATTGATAAGAGTAAGAGGTATCTAAATATCAATATTTTAAAAAAAAATAAGTCTTTTTTCCCACTATAATTAATAACGTTTTTTATTATTTCGGGATAATAAAATATTTTAGTGATTGCTGTTGAAAAGCATCAAAGGCTTTATTAATTTCTTTTTATATATAAAATGCTAAATGGACGCAAGACAAAAATCATTCTTATTACCTATTATTTATGGTCAAATGGCAACATTAGTCAAATTATTTGTACGAATGCCACGACTATTTCAAGGAACGCTTCACACCTGGAATGAATTCAGTGCTTCACTTAACTAATTAATGGTGTTGCAAAATATTATTAAAAAATCTAGATAGGTCTTGTCATTTCACTATAAAGCTCATTTTTTTTAAAATAACGATAAATGAAATCAAGAAATACGCTTCAAATACATCTAAAACTGGCTTCATAGAGCAGAAAAATGTGTGTAACTGTTGTTATGAATATCATTTTCGCGATTATCTTTCTTGCAAATCAATTATGTTGCAAAATTGGGTTTTGCCTTATTCCATGACTATAAAAAATTAACATCCTGAATAATATCAATATTTCCATTCTATTTTACCTGTCAAATTTAATATCACTTTTGAATTCAATTCAATACATTTCTTGTGAAAATATTTTTAAAAGTTAGGATTCAATTTCAATTCATGAAGTATTCAATGGAGTGCTTTTGCCTATCGTTAATTCCGTAGAGGGATTTTGACTTTACATTTTATTTTGTAACATATGTATACTTTCTAATGTGCAGTGAACTATTTTAATTGAATTATTATTCTTAATGGGATTAAAAAAGAAAGCTTTTCTTCAAAAAACTCCATTTCATATTAATCATTTCACCAACCCTAATTTCAATAATCTGGTGAACATACTTTGCTATTTACTTCAGCTATCAACCCTGTTTGATGAAATATTTCATTGTGACAGATTTTGATATACATTAAAAAGCCATGGTGGCATCTTGGTAAAGTCTCGGCTTTTAAACCGGAGGGTTTGAGGTTCGAGACCTGATTCTACCAAAAAAAACTGTCTTGTAAGCAGATGTGGTGATCAACACTTAAATTCCTCGGGGCCAACGTCTTCCCACTGTTGTGGTGTGGAAATTTGAAGAGGGAGGGTAGCTCAGCTGGGGTGTTCGTCATATGGCCGTGATTAAAGATTACGATGTCTATACCAAAGTAACTCTGGTGTTGCTTTAAAACGGTGCGTTATAACTAAACTGATCTTCAATTTAAACTAATTAATTACCGATTTAACGGGCTGACTTCATTATTAATCTGCTTATTTTATAATAGTTATTATTTTAATTTTATTTATTTTGCAATAACGACAGTACTATATTATATAAATGAAATTATTTATAGTTTTTTGCATATGTAATATTTTGTTTTTCTCCTAAGAATCGAAGGAAATTTAAAAACTAATCAAAAATATACTTGCCGAATGTTATGTTTCTAATCAGAAAATCGGTTATGACGAAAAGCTTGCTTTTAACTGAAAAAAATTTACAAATTTCTTTTGTACAATTACTAGTAAACGAGTTGCCCAAGTACTTTTTAATATAGCCATTTTACAAAAAAACATTATTAAAACAGTACTGTTTCATTAATTTTTTCTATAATCCTATTTAGTATTATTTGTATAAAGGTATCCTACATAATTATGAAATGAATTTAGCTTTAAAAGCAAATATTTTAGATTCAAGACTTCGACAGTATTTAAAACGTCTGTATAATAACGCGAATTTTGATTTTCAAGACAGAAACGAGTGGAAATGAGCGTTGCATCTGTACAAAACATTTAGAAGGGTTCAAGCCTTGTTGTTGTGACTGTGAAATTTTCTCACTGAGACCCGACTATTAACACGTGTGTTTTGCCTTAATAGCGGATAATTCATTTGGAAGGTTACTGTTTTCAGCTCCGGATATATTTTACCTCAACAAATTGTTGCATTTAGGTTTTATATCTGCTGTTTAAATACCACTCATTGAATTTCATTCGCAAGATAAAATCGATAGCATCTATCCTTAAAAATAGGAACTTTTTTCAAAAGTATTTAAAGAAAGGATCAAAGCATTTATGTAGAAGTTTGCGTCTGAGTACAACAGTTTAGAAAAGGTATAATGAGTACCTTTTGTTTCTAATTCTAATTTACTGCTATTTTGATTCCACTACTCTTGTTTTTAGTACGCTAATTTAACCTATTATGTACACTGTTATTAATAATATCTTTTCTTTTCCATATCCCTCTATGTGTATCTGAGTGGAAGCGATTTCAAAAACGTTGGTGGTTGCAGGAGATTGAATGGAAGCGTTTGATATGGCTAGAGTGGTTGGAATGCAGTCTTCAACTTACAAAAAGATGAAGTACTTGTCAAAAGAACTGCTTTCTGCAAGGAAATGGATTGAATTGTGTGTTATTCAAGTGCTTTACATTGACATTTTTAAAGGAAGAAACTTCTCGGGTTTCAGAAACTTATGATGACCAATAGCAAGCTCTTTGAATTCCTTTCACGTTTCTATTCTCGTGTGTAATATGTGACTTGCACCAACAGAACCTTGACTTATATTTCTTCTCGAACTAAATAATGTGGACTAGAAAATGAGAAAAAGACTTAGAACTGAGCGGATTTTCTACACATCTTAAAAAAAGTGTTCCATTTTGTAATTTTTTTTATCTAAAATTATCTTAATTTTTTGTAACTTATTAAAGAAAAGAAATATTTCGTCCTTCTCCTACAAAAGAAAAAGGAGGCATTGAGCCGGCAAAAGGCTCTCATAAACCCACATCTCTCGCGTCCAGACACCATTTTATGAGCTGGCATGCGGCTGCTGTGTGGTCAGTTGGTGGACGTTGTTGTGTGTGTTCATTAATTCACAAACACCACAGGGAAATTTCATCTGAAATTAACCCGTTTCCCATATAAATTTATCTATCTTCTCTTGCAGAGCCTGATACTGATGCTTTTCAAACAGCTTATTTTTGGTATAAAATTCCCTTCTGTTAGTTTTTAATTTATGAATGTCATCATAATATTTCTTATAAATTAACTAGTCGATAATAATTTTTATTTCATATAAATAGTATGATAATCTTAAATAATTATAATATAATCGTAACATTATGTTTACGCAGTTAAACGAGCTCCAATTTTTCTTATTATAGTTTAAATTGCTATTTAGGCAGTTTCAAACGGGTACTTATTTTAAAACGTATTCATTCAAAATAAGGCATTCTGTGCATCTCTGTATTCCCCCTCTTAATTTTCGTTAAGATGGCCATAGTATTATCCATCTGGTAAATCTAAATCCTCTGATCAATTACATACCATAATTGAAGTCACAGTTCAGGTTCTTTTTTTAAAAATCTAAAATTACATCTTAGTTTCAAGACCTTCATATGTAAAGTTCAATCAATAGCAAAATGCAATTAAATCAATTTCCAGAATAAGTAAAGCAGTTTGATACGTCATCTGCTTTGGATAGGTCTAGCATCTCTACTTTAGTTGGTTGCTGTTCTAGTGTTCCGAGGATGGTTCATTTTGAAGGGATAAAAATATGATTAGCGATCTTTAAATTCATTCGAAAGACTTAATTATTGCGTCCAGACTATGCAGGGTCTCTCGTAATATGTCTAATCTTATTCTGTGTCTGGAACTAATCCTATTTCGAAGATGTTTGTGGTGACTGCTAGGAACAGGTATTGGTGATTGGGTGTAATGTGGGATCCCGAACAAGGTTTGCGTGGAACATACACTGGTGTGCAAAACTTAAGCAACAAGTGGTTTTTCGGCCACAGCTCCCCAACAAAGTATAAGATAGCCATGAAATTGCAGTATAATATGCACGTAATTCAGTAGAAAGACTACTTGTATGCAAATTTTAGAAATAAAACGTCGTAGGTGATGTAAGTGTACGTAAACCTTGTGGGTCGGCGCGCGCAGGTCAAAGCTGTGATAAAAGGATGAAGAGCACCGTAGTTAAAGACATTCGCTGCAAGTGCAAGTGATTTGTTTTGTGAAACACGTCTTCAAGAAATCATTTAGACGACTTTACTCGAGGAAGAATGATTGGGAAGCTTGAAGAGGAGCGTAGTGTGACCAGTGTCGCCGAAGAGTTCGGGATCAACAAAAGTGTTGTTTCTCGTGCTTGGAATGTCTTTAAAACTACTGGTACAGCTGTTCGGAAGGTTGGTGGTGGCCGTCCAAGGAAAACAACACCAACAGATGACCGTTACATTGTCGTACAGGCGAAAAGAAACCGTTTTCAGTCAGCGAGCGCCATATCTCAGCAACTGTGCACAGCCACAGGACGACAAGTATCAAGATTTACAGTGGCCAGACGCCTTCACAAAGGTGGCTTATTTGCTAGACGTCCTGAACGCTGCATACCTTTAAAAGTTAGCCATCGGCGGCACCGTTTAGAGTGGTGCAGAGAACACGAAACCTGGACACCTCATCAATGGAGTCGTGTCCTCTTCACAGATGAGAGTCGTTTTAGTGCTACAAGCGATTCTCTACGTCAGTTGATCTGGAGAGAGGTTGGAGCTCGATTTCATCCCAATAACATCGTGGAAAGAGATCGTTACGGTGGTCCTGGAGTTCTCGTCTGGGGTGGCATTATGTTGAACGGGCGGACTGAGCTTCAGATCTTCGACCGAGGTTCTGTAACTGGAGATCGCTACTGCAATGAGGTAATCCTACCCCACGTGCGTCTGTTTCGAGGGGCCATTGGACCAGACTTCATTTTTATGGATGACAATGCACGGCCACACCGTACTGCTAATGTTCAAGAGCTACTGGAAAGTGAAGATATCAGACGAATGAATTGGCCAGCTTACTCTCCAGATCTAAATCCCATAGAGCATGTGTGGGATGCATTAGGGAGACGTCTTGCGACACGACAGTATCCTCCTGGTAACACCCATCAGCTGAAAGATGCGTTAAAGGAGGAATGGAGACGTTTACCCCAAGAACTCCTGGATAATCTGGTGCTTAGCATGGAGAGACGATGCCAAGCAATAATTGCAGCAAGGGGAGGGCATATCCCATACTAGAGAACATCTGCCAGTTGTACTTACGCTTCTTCAGGCAATAATGTGTACCGCCACTATATGTCAAATAAAGCCTTTTTTTGTTCCATACCCTACTTTAAGCTTTATATTCATTTCTGCGCCATTATTCTTTCACTATCGTTTAAGTACAAAATAATGTACATCATATTCAAATTTCATGTCAATCGGTTGATTTCTTGTAGTTATGACAAAAAACGCACTTGTTGCTTAAGTTTTGCACACCAGTGTACTATCTTGTGTTGTGCGAAACGATTTTTCTTCCCCGATAATGATCCTTTCTGCGTCTGATAATAAATAATGTGGTGTTTCTGGGACAATTGTTTATGTAGAGGGTGTTTTTATATAAATTTTAGCGAAATTGACCTGTGTGTACCCACTGCATTCTTTTTTTATATTTCAGTGGAGTTAACCTGTGTCTAACCGCTGCATGTGCATCTGCTAGGGTGAGAATGGTACATTTTTGGTCAAGGATTCTACTAATAAGTCCGCACTTTCATTGCCCTCGATATTCATATGTGCTGATATCCATTGCAGTACGCACAATTTCCCCTCAATGTGTTCTTGTGGATAGTATAGCTTGAGTATTATTCGCTTTCTAAGCCTCTGAGAAGCAGGACAGTTTTACGCCAGATGCGACTTCAGTATAACTTGCCTTTATCTATAAGTGAAAGTGTAATAATTTTTAAAAAATAGTCAGATTTTTTCTTATAGTCTCAATCACGCAACAGTATTGTACACATGAATATGTATTATAAGGAGTGAACTTGTTGAAATTGCAATAATGAAAACCAATTGTTTAGGAATTATAAATCGATTTTAATATTAAATTGATCTGTATTCATCCTTGAAATACTTTCGATTTTAGGACAAGTGGTCTTGTTTTCGAATATAGTGCTACTTCAGCCGTCCAGTGTCGATTAAATCTTTCCTTTTTATATTAAATGTAATAAGTTAAACTTCGATACCAATTTAATTGTAAATTAAATTTAAAAGACTTTAAGTAGGGAAAAGTACCTTTAATTGCTTTTTATTAGAATTAAATTGTTTCATTAACGAAGTTTGTTTTTTGTTTATAAAATCCAAATTATCTTTAATGTCAGGTAATCAGTTGTGAAAATCCTTCATTTATCTTGAACTTCAACTCCAGGAAGAATCTAGCTGGAAGCAATATATCGGCTGGAAGCAATTTTTGTGATGAGAAAAGTATTTAATATAGATTCCGTTTAATTATTAAACTGGACAGGTCATTAAATTTTTATAGTTTAAAAGGGTTTAACAAAAAATGAAATAAAATACTGCTAATTTCGATTCCGGACGGTTATATTAAAATATACCATTAATTCCATTACACGTTAAATGATTCGTAATTTTTTTTTGCATTCAATTTTTTGATAACTAATACTTAATACATCAATAAGCCATCTTTCGAAGAAAAACATTGTCCCCTTCCACTATAAATATAGCAGATTTCACTTTCCTGTAACAGTTTTGGTTAGGTATAGTAATTTCTTTAAAATTTAATACAGAAATTTCCTTTTCTGTATAAAAAATATTGGCGTACTTACTATATAGCTAATGTTTCTATAATATTAATCTTTATACTGTAAAATGTGGATAATGATAATCGATTTTTTGGATTTTTGATCTTCTCAATCTACCTCAAATTACTATTGCTCTCTATAGTATAAAATTTTAAATAGATTCGCTTCCTTTAATTAATGAAAGTGAGGAAGGAGTGTTTGAAATAACTAATTCTTTGTTGCATTTTGCGAGATGTAAAATACATCGTGAAGATGACTAATAGCTTAAACGTATATATACAGATATGTGGTTAAATTATTTTCTTAACCAATCCCACAACTGATAACTTCAAAAATTTAAACATAAACTCATATAAAATTTTACTTGAAATTGACTTTACAGGAGGGGATATTTAACTTATTTGGCAAGACATGAAATGCCATTGAAATAAAGTTCAATGTTAGATACTGCGGTCCAGTATTGGTTTTAAGTGAAATATCCAATTTCGGAATCATTTTACATTTGCCTGACATCAATCAAGTAGATATAATTTTCAGAGCAGATACTAAGATTGCCAGTCTTCTAAATGTTGAAAAATATTTATATCGTAAAATAATTCAATTCTAATACTTACGGGTTTTATGAAATTATCCTCGAGTCAATTCGATTTATCGAATGAACAATATTAGATTTGATAAATTAAGTTATCAGCAATGAAAGTTATATCGAACCAGTGGTAAGGGTTCGAATTTTAACTCGTGAAAGTTTAGATCATTCAAAAGATAATGGTTTTTTAAATTTCAATACGATGCAAAAATCCTTTTTGTTTAGCAGTATTTTCATAAACTCGGTTTAACTATTAACCAAACTTTAAATCTTGAAAGTGAATATATTCTTCAACGTCAATGTATGCTAAATTTGGTAGCTAAATGAAACGTTGATCTGTAGAGCATCAATATAATATATTAGCAGAGATGCGTTTATAAATTTAAAAAGCTAGCATACAATGAAACATATAATTTGTACACATAATGAAGGGTTAATATTTGTCTAAATCTCTAAAAATGAATTTTTTGTGAAATGATATTAAAGCAGAGGTTAGACGTTTATAAATTCTCTATAATTAATTGAAACACAGAAATCGAATCACTTGCCAGCTGTTCTGCAGTCATTAGGAACGTCTGTGATAGTGACCCACTTTCTGTCTTGTGTTTCCCGCTCCTAAAATTGGTGGGTATGAATAACATAATAAAAAATAAATATAATTTTAAATAATCTTAAAATGTAAATTGATTTCAATGTTTGCAGTGAATTAGGAATATTTTTTTAATTTTCTTAAAATTGCTTTTTTTAAATCCGAAATTCGACTAGTTTATTAAAAATAGCCATTTAGTTTTAAAATAAATATGGGTAATGAGCTTGAGCTTGTTAAAAAAATTAAATGACAAGAGTTAATAACATTTAAAATTATTATTTCTTCAATCACTGTTTGGTTAAATTTTTAATAAGAAAAGCCAAAACTACGTGGTCGATTTTGAATATTATTGTAACTAAAATATTGTTTGTTTCACAACACAAGTATAATTCAAGTTTATAAGGGACCTAAGAATAGCTTAGTCGTATCTTGTATTGAAATCGTCCTCATCTTGTAACTGTATTATTGGTAATTATATTATAATTAATATGATAATCTTAACTTTCTTAGGGTTAAAATACTTTTAAGATTCATTTCTAAATTTAAATAAACCTGATGCAAAGTTGACAGTTTAGGAGTTTATTCTGATTTATATATGAAATTAAATCCGAATTGGGTAGCTTCTGCTGCATTCCAATTTCCAGAGCATGCATAAAGCTGCTTTCGCAAAACATATAAGAAAAAGTTGCATAACTGGAGGGTTTTTGTAATTATTGAATGGTTCCGTTCAGAAAAGAAAAGTGGATTATTGGGGCAAAGGATATGAAATGTTGGCCTACAGTTAATGAGTACTAACTTCGTTCTTATATTTTCAAGCTTTTTTTAATAAAACTTTTAGACTATTGTTATAAATTGAACTGACTTATGATGCGCAACTGCATTCAATAATTTTCAGACGACAATTATGCAAAAAATGTAATATAGTGTAGAAAAACAATATTCGTAATGCGAGTTAATCAAAATGGACCAGATTGGAAAAGCATTCAGTGTATCAACAAATCAAGCGCATAAAAATATTCCTAAAAATTATTATTACGAGTTATATTACGTTAAGAAAATGTATGTGTCGGTGTTTGATTTTAACCCATTCTGGTAAAAGGACGGATACATCTCGTTATTAGTTTTTTATATCATTTAATAAAATGTGCATTGAAAGGAATTGGTTATTTAAGTTAATTATTATGCATTTTTTGGATCGAAAGGATGTATAATTGATTTATTTTGATAGATACCAGATAGATGGCGCCACATCCCAATGACAGAGAACAGATTTATTGGTATTTAAGAAAGCAGACGCACATGATGGGGCTTAAGAAGCAGTTACCAAAGAATTAAACAAACGTGCGTAAAAAAGTAAATCATGACATCATCATATGTTTGCGAAATCGGAAATAAAATTTTTTATAATTTACAACATTATAGGTGCAAAAATGGATTAACAGTACTGTTAAAAAGTTACTTCACATTCCAGAAAAAGGAGAAATTGCAATTAAAAATTCCGTTTCTTCATCATTTTAGAATATGTCATTACCTATGGAAAATTTACAAAAACTAGATTTTCAGTTGCACAAATTACATTTCCTTAGAAATATTTCAATAATCTTGATTAATTTAAATTTGTAAAAGTTCCTTTTACATGTTGAAATGTTAAATAATCTTATTGTTTACTGTTCGCGTGCTTTTGACCAGGGATTGATTAAGACAGTGTATACGGAGCAGTTTCCCTCGGATCCCTATATGAATGGGAACCCTCAAAACAAATTTATTTATTTATTTCACGTTTCCTTCTTTAATGAATGTTCTTCGTCACTAAGCTTGTGAAGTCTAAAAGGCTCCAAAGTGGTTTTTGTCCCGGGTCCCATCTATGCTAAGTCGGGCCCTACTTTTGACTTTTTTTTTCTTCAGACATTTTAACATTTCTTCCTATTTTTACGTTGAATAAATACATTATAATACGCGAAGGCTTTTTCTAAATGGTTACAGTTTCGTTAAAGTTTGGCTTAATTTTACCTCATATTTCGGAATTTTCAAGATTTAAGCTTATTTTGTATCTTGAGCTTAATGAATAATATTGTTTTTTGATATTTGAGTAGTTATTTCTTTTTTTAAATGCGTGATTATGCATTTATTTAATTGGCGCCAAAAACCTACTTTTTAAAATGCATCAGCGGATGCTTTCTAGATTTTTGGTCCCTTTGGGATTCCTTTATTTCTTATGCATCTAAAATTCCCTTATTTCCTTTTCTGTTAATTATGATTGACATATCATTAAATCGCCAGAAATAACTACTGGAATTTAAATTATTCATTTAAAATTAAAGAAAACCTGAATATCAAGTGTCCTACAGTTAAATTAGCCTGATTTCAGATGGCAAAACATATGTGATGATAAAAATATTTTGTCTATAAATGTATAAATAATCAACACCAAAATTTTTAAAAAAATATGTTGATACTTTTCAATGCTTTATGTTCTACTAAATGTCCACTGTATTCTTTCCGTAAACTTTATTTCAGTTCCACCTGCCTTTTATAATAACGCGGTTGCAAATGCAGCTGATATTATAGAAGCTAAATGTGTTGTTGCATCAAGCGTTAAAATGAGAAATTAAATATCCGAAAGTAAGAAATTTGAATGATGTGTTCGAGTCTGTTGACAACTTAAGTCAAGTTTTTGTTTAAAAAATTTGATTTCATAAAGTTTATAGTATCGACTTGATAACGTCATATTTTTCTCATGTTGCAATGCATTTTTTCTTGAATCCTTAAGGATTGTTTTGTTTGTGAATACAAATAAAAGCTTTATAAATATGCAAAAAATTAATAACAATGTATCTGCAAGTGACAAAATATCGAAATCGATAAAAATATTTTCTGAATCCGCAAACGTGGATGCATATCTGAGAATTTATGGAAATGAGATTCAAAATCCATAGTTCTCAGAAATATTTACTAGCCAAACGAAAAACGAAGCATTTTTATATTTAAAAAAATATATATCTATTACATCTTGGGATATTTTTTATCAATAAAAGGGGGTAATTTTTTAAAACAAAGATTCATTCTTTTAGCTTTGTCTATTTTATGTCGCTTTATTTTACTTTAGACTTTAAGGGAAATTTTAAATTTATATATCTGCAGCATTATTAATCCGATCAAAAAATTAAATTTTAAGAAAAATATTCTGAACCGTAAACCAATATTTTTTTAGAAAACATATTTCCTGATTTGCTTATTGTTATTAGTGGCACTTGCCATAGACAAGATTCGCATGGGTATGAGTGAAACCGAAAGGGGCTTCTCTTGTTTTGAAGTAGGGCCAAGAGTACGACTTTGCTACTCACTCTGCACAATCACTTGCACATCCCCTTTTTTACAGGGGGAAATATTCGTACACCTTACAGATAGAGCAGAGAAGGACAACCATGCTCGATCCGAGACTCAAACCCAAAACCCAGCTCTCGGGAAGAACGTGCTACCCTTATGTCAGGACGCTGAAGATTTACTAACAAGTGAATGCGATAAATGTGCGTCACCTTTATTTGAAAATGTAGGAGTTCTGCCCTCGGATGCTTAGGGGCCCATAGCCTCAGAAGCTACTGCACCCCTCGTTCCGTTGTAAATCAGACACGTCATCATCATCAAAGGAATTTTCTAAAGGATTTCGCGAAAAAAAAATGTAATGAATGAAGGAAAAAAATTATATATATGAAGGGAAAAAAATCTTATATAAGATTATATTATTAGAAATAAGATGTGAATGAGATCAAATTTAAAATTGTTTAAGATAATTTAAATACTCGTTAATATTTTTTAAAGACCATTAAAAATGCATTTTAAAAATTTGTAGGGTAAGATGGTGGTAACATACCTTTTATAATAATAGTTTAAAAAGTAGAAGAAGAGTTAAAATTAAAATAACGTAAAATGTCATTATATTAAAAGCAAGTGTTTTATAGAATTTTAAATTTATCAAAATAAATAACAAACAAAAAGCAAACATTTGCAAATAAATAATTAAATAAACTATTCAAAATATTTCTTTTTCTTATTCGTTTGAAAAAATGTTACGATATTTTTAAATATCATGACACTGAATTATAAGGTTTAAAAAATAAATAACCAATAAATTAATACTTCAATTTGATGCTACAAGTATTCAGTAGTAAATCGCCTAATGATTGGTATTTTACATAGAAAATGGATAGTTCATTGTTAACATTCATGGGGAAATGGTTGGTATTGAGTCTCCCATTAATAAAACACAACGTGAAATAATAATTGTTATAAAGTCGTTATTGATAAAACAAGTCGGAACATGAGATGCAGTTTCGTCGGAAAGAAACCGTGGAGATAATCGAGCGATATTCCGCCCGCGGTCATGATGAATGTCGCTGCAAGATCGCCTCCGATCTTGATCCCACCTCGCGCATTCTTTGAGGCGATGATTGGTCGACGATCTCTTGCTGCTTGGGTACGCCTTTTCCATATGAAAGAATATAGAAACTAGATGGTTTCTCCGAATGAATGATTTGAGAATTGTAGATTCAAGCATAATTTTGACCCTTTGCTTTATTTGTTGCTTTACAGGCAGATAAAAGCAACAGACCCTGATTAAAGATTTTACATGAATCGGCACCACAACAGAGTGTAAATTAGTTCTTATACACTCTGTTGTGGTGCCGGATAATAAATGTTGGAAGTTAAAATGCACGCTCCACAAGAATAAGAAGCACTGTTATCATTTCTTAAACATTAATAACCCCAGAACATGAAGGTTTCATTTTGTTTTAAAACTGAAGAGCAAAGCAAACAGGGTGCTACTTATTGATGATATTTGACGTGAAATAATTTGGTTCTAATGACGCGACAATTCCACGAAGAGAAAGAAACCATTAATTACAGTAGGGAGGGTTTTGTTAATACCGGTCAAGGGAGTTGCTGATTATTCTTAACTCATTTGGAGATTGTTGTCCTTATTAGACGGATGGGTTTTTAAAAGGTCGGAGGTTGATGGACTTCCAAACAACGAGGGTAAATTATTAATAGCAAGACCAAATTTGCCTAGAACGATAACAAGAGATTGCCTTGAGTTTAGTGCTCTTAGCTGGTTGTCTTTTTTAGAAAGTTTCAAAGTTAGAGCTTTTTGCTATTTGGATTCCTTTTTCTTTTTTGATTTTGTAGAAGATTCTTCTTTTAAGGGATTAAAAAGTTAATCCAAATCAGAGTCCTTAGATACACGGCAACACGCTTTGTTTGTGCGGCAAAAGTTGCAAGGCATATCTTTGTCACAAAAGCGTAAGTTCGATCTTCCTTAGGCATTGTCCTAATACCAAACGTCTAGCCTTGGAATATGTTATATATTTTTTCACTTTAGTCGTTTGGATTTCTTTCTCGACTTTACATTTAGGTCAGGATGGTGAAAAAGATATATTTTCCGTTTTACAATCTATTCCTGTTTTTTTTTATTTACAGTCAGAGCTGTCTAGTCTTGGCCAGCTACTGGGCATCGAGCGAAAGTCAAAGTCCTGCAGCTATTAGTCTTTGGATGGCCAAAATACTGGCACTTGAAGCATCATAAAGGATTTGGTATCCAGGGTCTTACAACAATTTCATGTAACCGGACTTTATGGAATTCGGCAGTTTTGACGAGTTAAACATTAGAATTAGATGCTTTTTATTAAGTATCTGTCCATCTCGTTACATTGCTATGCGACGAACTTGTGTCACACCGTGATTGTTCACTTTCTCGGTTATTTCCTCCAGAGGAACGTTAACTAACTCTCTACCCGTAAGAACACTTTTCGTGGAATTTATAAAACTATGAAGAGTATTAGAAACAGGGATTGGAAGGCGGAGTGAAGAATAAATCATAAAAGAAGTAAAGACCTCTGGTAACATCCTGATTGGGACATCCGCACTCACCTATAATGGATGAACTCCTAAGGGGAATGGGGAAGAGTTTTCAAGCAAAACTCTACTGTAGAGAAATAATAAGTTATGAACGAGGTGTTAGAGATATGCTGAGATAACCGGAACCGTCTGAACCGGGAGATTATTGATGAATTTCCAAGATGCAGAGAGAGTATATGAAAATTTTCTGCTGTAATTTTCTGTTGTAAAAATGAAGTCGAATAGATTTTACTATTTGAAATTTTAGCTGATTCGGAAGCACTGCAGGTAGTGTTGTCGTTTTAAAATGTCTAAGTAATATTTTTATTATATAGAATTTTTATACTTTTGGATTTAAAAATACCAAGTGTTTTGGTTTACTTTTTTATGTGATAAGGTAAGAAAACCGCAAAAAATTTAGCCAATTATTAGCTAACATATAAACATTTTTATTGACTGTTTTCAAATCATAAACATAAATGAAAAATTCATTAAACTGCGTTGATTTTCCTTCATTTAAAGGAATAAGCAGGTCAGCACGAAAAAAATTGTAATTTCTCAAATTTTCTCAGAAATTAAAAACTAAAACATAGCTACTAATTACTTTCATGGCATTTAAACGTTTAAAGTATCGTAATTATTGATCTATTAGGCTTTACAAATTACAAACATTTACAAATTTTCACCTATATATTAAAAAGAATAAAGTTCAAAAAAATCCATAGTTAAAAAGGAACATACTTTTGAGTTATATTATATATATATATATATATATATATATATATATATATACGCTAAAAAATTAAAATCATGTATACATTTATGTATTAGTCACTTTTCTTAAAGGAATTAATTCCATTAAAAATCCAGTCAATAGGAAATCTAGCAAACAGAAACATTTCTAAAAATGCATCACTTATTACATAACTGTCCTGTGTATTTCTCCTTACGGGCATTTCTATTAATTTTTTTATTCTCATAAAAAATTGTTATATCATTTGCTTTCATTTCTCGTTATATTATGTAATGTTAAATGGCTATTT
>JAOUZG010014585.1:0-14979 GCA_026289955.1 Argiope argentata | reverse complement strand
ACAAAAGCTGAAACAAAGATAATATTAATAGATGTAGAGAATCAACGCGGCATCCTCCCACCTAAGCTAACATTTTACATTAAAACTTTAACTTAAACATAGTTGCAAGAAAGATATATAAAATTAAGAAAATTAAATTGTTCACAAGTCCAGTCTTTTAGGTATTTTGACAGTGCGACCTGTTCTAGTCTTTTGAAACTGTGGCTCAAAGCTTACATCATACACATCGTTAGAGCCAGACTCCTTACATGTTTCCAACTTCTTAGTTGAAAAATTCTCAACAATTAGATCATCATTAGAGACTTCTAGTGGATACAATCTCTGTATCGGCCTTAGTAATTCTCCATTTGCCGTTTTAAGTCTCACGAGTCTTGTTACTCCGTCTCGACCTGGAATAATCTCTATTATTTTCCCCAGTGGCCAATTCAGACGCTTGGTGTTATCACTTCCTATCAACATAATATCACCGACCTTCACTTCCACTGATTTTGTCTTATCCGATTTTTGCATAAGTGCTCCTAGATATTCAGATCTAAATCTTTTCCGCAGATCCTTTTGTAAGTTCTCTCTGTATTTCACTCGTTTATTCAGACTTCTGTGTCCAATATCATCAAGATCAGGAACACCACTTGTTTGAATGTCTTGAAGAAATAGAGATGGACTCAAAGGCATCAAAGTAGCATCATTTTCAGTGACATAGGTCAATGGACGGGAGTTGATCACTGCCTCACAATCGCAGAGAATTGTGATCATTTCTTCGGAAGTAAAAGAAGCTCTTCCTAGTACTCGTCTTAGTAAACTCTTGAGAATACCTACTAACCTCTCCCACCAACCTCCCCACCATGAGGCAGTTGGTGGATTGAACTTCCATTGAATTGGTGATATAGATGTATCATCAGTGATCTGCTTCCAATTTAGATCTCGTAGTGCATTGGAAGCTCCCACAAGGTTAGTTCCGTTGTCACAGTAAATTATTTTACTTCTTCCTCTGCGGGATATAAATCTTCTAAGGGCTAGTAAAAAACTCTCAGTAGACATGGACTCAACCAATTCTAGATGTACTGCCCTGTATACGGCGCAGGTGAATAAGCAAATCCAGGATTTGGTGTTACCTCTTAAGATTACTGGACCAGCAAAATCGATGCCACAAATTTCAAACACAGCCGCTTCTCGGAGTCTGACATTTGGAAGGGTTGTTGCGCAGACTTGCATGCTTTTTGCAGAAAATCTTCTACATACGGTGCACTTATTAATCAAAGATCTCACCGTTTTTCGAGCGTTAAGAAGCCAAAATCTCTCTCGAAGAATATTTATTAAAATTTGGGTACCAGCGTGCGCATTTTTCTCGTGATAATATCGTATTAATCTCTTGACCACCTCATGATCAGGCGGAAGAACAGCTGGAGTTTTAAACTCTTCTGAATCTTGTCGAAAGGTAAGTTTCGTTTTCAGTCTGAGGATTCCACTCTGATCCTTAAATACTCTTAAAGTTTTTAATTTATCATCTCTCTCGTCCACAAAGCAATCCTCTTGAACCATTTTGATTAATAATTTCTCGGCTTCAAAAATTTCACGAAAATCAAGGTCTCCATGTCTTTTCTTAATTTTTTCTGCTCGACAATTAAAGATAAACCGTATAATATAGGCAATAAGATGAACTATTTTCTGGTATTTCGAAAAATATTTGTAATACCAGTCATCTTTAGGAAAAAAACTTGTAGAAATCAAACTTCTTGTCACAGATGGAACTATGGTCTGTTTCTTTTCTCGAACAATCTCATTTTCATTTAAGACTGGATTTCCTCTTGGCCAATCCTCTTTAGGCAAGTAAAGCCAACTTGGTCCTAACCACCAGTTAGATTTCAATAAGGTTTGAACTGAACAACCTCTATCCGGATTCATGGAACCAGGGATATGTTTCCAAGAACTTTTATTTGTTAAAGCTCTTATTTCCCTCACTCTATTCTGGACAAAGACACACCAGGCCTCTTCTCTCATGATCCATGTCAAGACAGTCGAAGAATCAGTCCAGAAGTAAACTTCTTCACTCTGAATCTCTGACAAAATAGAAGTTGAAAGTATTGATGAGATAGTAGCTGCAAGTAACTCAAGTCTAGAGATAGTAATCTTTTCCTTTCCTGTTGGTGCAACTCTACTTCTGGCTTGTATAAGTCGTACTTTAACTGAATCACCAGTCTGTATTCGGATGAAAGCAGCAACAGCATACGCATGTTTACTAGCATCACAGAAAATATGTACTGAAATATCTCCATTTGCAATCTCTGAACCAAAATATCTTGGAAAACGGATTTTCTCTAAACAGTCAATATCTTTAAGCCATTTTAAAAATGTATTTTTCGTAACTTTATCAACTTCTTCATCCCATGTTATTTTCTGCTTCCACGTTTCTTGAAGCAATAATTTAGGAATTAGGATGACAGGACAACATATACCTAGAGGATCAAACAATCTATGAGCTGCAGATAAGATTGATCGCTTAGTTATCTTTTCAAAGCATAATTCTTTTACACTTGCAGTATTAATTCGTAGAGTGTCAGATTTTTTATTCCATACCAGGCCGAGCACATTTGTATCGGCAGAAGTATCAGCATGGACATCACTGAACTCCCACCTTCTAAGCTCGAATTTTTTCTCGGCCATTACCTCAGTCGAAATGTTAATAAATTGCTGCAGTTCTTTTCCATTTTTAACGCAACTAACACAATTGTCAACATAAAAACTATGCGCAAGTTTTTGAATGACACTTTTCGGATATGAAGATTCTCCAGTTCCTATTTTTTCCAAAACAGTTTGTAAATGAAGCTGAATTGTAGAATTTAGAAGAAAGGGGCTACTCGATACACCAAAAACGACACGACAATGTCTGTACTCTTTCAGCTGACCATCATTACCAATCCACAAAAACCTCAAATAATCTCTATCCGTGGGTGAAACACCTATTTGTAGAAAGGCTTTTCGGATGTCAGCAATAACACCGATCTTCTCTTTTCGAAATCGGGTTAAAATACTCGGAATTTGCTCTATTAGATTCGGACCCTTCTCTAAACAATCATTGAGACTAGGAAATCCTTTTGCTCTGGCCGAAGCGTCAAAGACAGGCCGGATTTTTGTAGTACTATTCTCCTTGATAACTTCTCGATGAGCAGATAATGTACTAGAGCCTGATCATTTTTGGCAACTTCCTCAATTACTCCCTCCTCAAGCCATTCCCTAAAAACATTTTCATAAGCTTCATAATTAGACTCGGTTTTAAGACGTTTAACAGTCTTGTTCAGTCTTCCCTTTGCTAAATCAAAATAATTTGGAAGTGGTGGATGATCTTCCAACCAAGGCAAATCTACTTCAAAACGATCATCTACCAAATGAACTGTATCTAGAAAATGCATTCGAGCATCTTCTTGTAACTCGATCTGGCTTTTCTTCACAGATGGGTCAGTAATGCCAAGAGTATCCAAGGACCATAAATCTGTTATTTTCTCTGCTGTAGATAACATGGACTTAACTAATAAAGATGAACATTCACTTCTCGCCGTATCAGTTATTCGTCCCATAACAGACCACCCCAGTTTTGTTTCAATTGCTACAAGTCCACAAGACATTGCACGATGACCGCCTGTCATGAGCTTCCCAGCTACATCAGCTCCAATAAGGATTTCAATAAGATCTTCACAATTATCCACAATATTTATATTATAAGCAGCTAACTCTTTCACACAAACCTCATTCACAGTAGGTGGCACAGTTTTGCAAATAATTTGTTGACTAAGAACTTTAAAATTACAATTATAATTCTCATGCACACTCGATAAATACAAAGTATATACCCAGTATGCTTGCCACCAAATAGGGAGTGCTGCAAATATTCACAGCCATTAGGCTCATAGTTCATTTCTTCAGCTGTAGCTCGTAGTAAATATGACCGCTGTGAACCAGTATCGACAATAGCTCTTGCTGCACGTTTTTTCCCGTTGCCTCTAATTACAACTTTAAATGTTTGCAGGATTACGTTTGGAGTGGTAAACAAGTTGGAAAGAGCTTGATCCATTTCCGAGCTACTATCAGTTCTCTTATTAACTTCAGGTGATTCCTTGTCTTTAGACTCAGAGATCGGGTTCATTTTTCTACACAGAAGAATGTGGTGTTTCTTGCCACAACACAAACAACTAGCTCTGATATTACAATCTCTGACAGAATGTCCAGTTTTTAAGCATAAAAAACAATTATGAGATTGTTGAACAATTGCCTCTCTTTGCTTCAAAGGCATTTTTCTTACTTTAAAGCAATCTCCAGAATAGTGTGCATTCGAACAAAATATGCACTGTTTTGACACTTGCGACGATGTCAAAAGATCAGTTGCACTAGGCGCCTCATAAAACTTTACATTCCTAGTCTTATTTTCACTCATTTTTTTATCACCAGGAAATTTATCATATTTCACTTCCGTTTTCTGTTTAGAAGCGTTGAAACTTCTAGAAGCAAGAAGAATGCGTTCTTCTGATTCAACCTCATCTTGTAAAAATTCTAAAATAAATTCTAAATCACTTTTCTCCATTTTAGTTGAATTATGATCAGAATCATTCGTGTTCGTTCCACGAACTCTACGATGAGCTGATCTATAACGCTCCCAAGCAACCAAAGTTTCTTCGGGTAGCGATGACTCAACTAGAGGAAATAACATCGCAGCATATTTCTCCCTAGTAACACCTAATAGCTCAAGTGAACGTAGTTTACTCTCGAGTTGATCAAACAACTTTCTTTACGAATTTTTTGAATAGTTCTGTTTTTGAAGAACTAATGCTAGTAAATCTCTAACGTATACTTGAATTAATAATTCCTCTCTACCAAAACGCAATTTTAATTGTTTTAAAGCCTTTTCATAGCTATTACCACCCGGAGGAAAACTCTTAACCAATTCTTCAGCAGGACTACCTCGTTCCATTGCTTGAGATAAATATGAAAATTTATCGTAAGAATCGATATTAATGTCCTCATCAATTTTTTGGAATTGTCCCCAAAAATATAGCCAATTGCGTACATTACCGTCAAAAGTAGGTAATTTTATTTTTGGATAATTTAATAAGGTATTCGTAACAATATTAACACTTTCATTTTTAGGAGATAACTGTTCAATCACAAATGATTCTAACTTTTGTTTTAAAGATCTCCAGCGATCAATGTAAGTTTCTGACTCATCTACTTCTCTCTCTATTTCAGAATCGGAAGTGTTCTCGGAAAACAACAACTGTTTAAATTTTTCTTCACACGCTATCATTAATAAAGCTTTCTCCTCAATTAGCTTTAATTTATTGATTTTATCAGCACAACTCAGTTGATTTTCTGCCTTGTCAAAGGAATTGCATGCTGTAGTAAACAGTCTTCTCAGCTGCTTCCTATCTTTCAAAACAGTTTCCATAATCAAAACAAATGCTGAAATGTTTCGTACTTACTCTTAAAAAGCAATCGAGTCCGGTCGCGGACGCCAGATGTCACGTTTGACATCGAATCAGATAATATTTCTTACTCAGATATTCTCATTAAATACTCTGTTTTAGTTTCTTAGATAAAAAGGCATATATTTATGGCGTAAATTCAAAACTCAAAGCCATTTCCAAAAAAAAAAAAAAAAAAAAAAACACCACTTTTTTTATTGAATTATAAGAACTACAAATTTTTGTTAAATTTTACACCGTTGCCACTCGGAACAAAACAAAAGCTGAAACAAAGATAATATTAATAGATGTAGAGAATCAACGTGACAGAGGGCTTCAAAACGCAAAAGGGGGAAAAAAACGACATGATAATTTACTCAATAAATGTGTTATAACATTTGAAAAACGAGCTAACATAGAAAATAAGAAAGAGCAGTTGAGCAACTTGATACAGCAAGTGTACCTAAAAAATCTATGAGCAAATTGAAATTGAATATTTATAGGAAAAAACGTTGTGTAAACTGAAGTAGAAAATAAATTCTAACAAATTAATGAGCTAGTTGAGCAAGAATGCGTATTTAAAAAGATAAATGAGTGTTTTGAAACAAAATGTGCACAAGAAAAAATCGCTGAACAAGATGAATTGAAAAAGAATTCGAAGAAATTGACGAGAGAAATGGAATTGAATGCAAACATAAAAAATACAAATGAAAAAATTGAAACAGAATAAGCATAAGAAAAAGCCCATGAGTAAGCCGTAGCAAAATGTGAAATTGAAGAAATTTATGAGCGATCTTAGAATGGAACCGAAAAATCAACAACTTGTAATTTTAAACAACAAAATTAATTATCAGCTGATTAAGATAACGTTTTAAAACCAAACCAAAATATTTTTATTCCCAAAGAAGAAAATTAGCTCCATTCTATAGTAATTGGTTTAGTGTGTAACGAAATTTTAGGCACGTATCTGAAAAATATTGCGCAACTATGGTACAAAATGGCCCTTATTTTTTAAAGAACAGAATTAACAAACCCTGAACTTCCTTATCCTTTTAAATACTGCCAAGTAGAATGAAAAAATTGATTTTAGTTTTCAATTTTATATACCTAGGTTCCTCCCCCTCCCACCCACTTTTTTGACACAAAAAATCGGATGCAGAGTTTAACACAGTGTATAAAGAGTGCATACTATAAATATAACTGCAGGTAAGGGGGCCTCAAATTCAATTGCTTCTCTGGCCTCTGAAACTCCAAACCCACCACTGTCTTTAATTGTTTTGAGCAGTGTATATTTATCTACATGACTAAACAGAATACACTGAAGTACAAAAAACACTGGTACGTCAAAAATATGGAGAGCCTCCCGTGAGTGAGGGTGGCATGGATTCAGCTAGTTTGTAAAGATATTCTGTAGACAGTCCTCACC
The DNA here is from genome assembly GCA_026289955.1 of Argiope argentata. Lineage (NCBI taxonomy): Eukaryota > Metazoa > Arthropoda > Arachnida > Araneae > Araneidae > Argiope > Argiope argentata. Next base: position 8,103 of record JAOUZG010014585.1, on the reverse strand, counting down.
TTTATTCCTGTAGGGCAGGAAACAAAGCCGTGGGAGTGCCAGGCGGTGGAAATCTCTTAAGGACAGCACATTTCAAAACATTCCAGATGTGGTAAATAATACTCATGTCAGGGGAATTATGTGGCCAAGAGAAGGAAAGAAATTTATTAGAATGCTCCTCAAGTAACTCGGTAGCTACTGTAGTTCTGTGGGATGTCGCATTATCCTGTTGGAATCGTCCACGTCCATCAGAATACAAACAGAGAATGAATGCATGTAGAGGGTCAGAAAGGTATTAAAGCGCAGCTGCCCTGTCATGGTCAAATCTACACACGTTAACGGTCCCATTTCAAGCCGACTGCAATCCCTTTACCCTCACAGAGCCTCCACCAGCTTGAACAGTTCCTTGTAGGCACATGAGGAATGCATGGTTTCATTGGGTTATCTCCACACCCGTACACAGCCATCCACCTGATATACTTGGAAACGTGATCCCTCAGACCAGACAGTGTTTTTCTAATCATTAGGAGACCTATGGTAGCATTGGGAGCTCAGGTAAGGTGCAGAGCTTTGTGCCGCCGAGTCACCTATGGTACACGAAATAATTTGCGGCAGCGAATACCCATATCAATTAGGTTACGTTGCATAGTATATGCACTGACACTTGTGGCGCTAGCTTCATAAGCCAGATAACATCTGCGTTACCGAAGTCAACTTCTGGTGTAGTGATTATGTTACTCTGCTACTGGCTCTAGCGTCGCAGGTTCGTACCCCGACCTTCATTGGAGACCTTGGATTGGATTCGGTACATTCATTGGATTCGGTACATTGGAGACCTTGGCAACGCAACCTCTTGCAACAGTCGTTGCGCCATCTACCAGCAGCAGAAAAAAACAAAGTCGTCAAATTCACATGACAAAAGCAAACAAAACCACCAACCTCACATCACCCAAGCAAACAAAAACCACCAACCTCATATCACGCAAGCAAGCAAGCAAGCAAAGCGAAGTTATCAGACTCACTTGACGCAAGCAAGCAAGCAAGCAAAGTGAAGTTATCAGACTCACTTGACGCAAGCAAGCAAGCAAAAAAAAATAATATTATGTTGTCAGACACATTTGACGAAGCAAAAGCAGAGCCGTCAGATACAATTGACGCAAACAAAAGCAAAAGTCGTCAGACACACTTGACGCCTGCAAGCAGCAACTCGCCATAACACTTAGCGCTATAAAAATCGTTCGTCTCTCTGCAGACTCACTGGTGGGGGAGTACTGTGGCGCTAGCTTCCTAAGCCGAATAACATATACGATACCGAAGTCGACTTTTGGTGTTGTGGTTATATTACTCGGCTACTGGCCTAGCGTCGCTGGTTCGTACCGCGACCTTCACTCGGTACACACTTGTTGATGAGTCTGCACTGAACCGCAGCAATTTGAGGAAATGTTGAAAGAAATTCTCATGGAAATGATTCTTTTCAGGCTTCCATGATCCCGTTCTATCTTTTTCAGGTCACACCGCTGAGATTTGAAAGTTTTACAGGAAACCTCGTGTTCCCGGTACACTCTAGAAATGATCAGGCTCGAAAATCCAAATTTCATATCCACTTAGGAAATGTGCTCCCTCTCTCATGCACTGTCAATTAGTTACCCTTTAAAATCGCTTAAATCTTGTTAACCTACCATTATAACTGCAAGAATACAGTAATTTGTAAATAAAAAAAATTACAGATGGTATTCCATCTTTTGCTACTGTTGTCAGAGAATGGTAGGGTTACGAGGCGCCTAGCCCCGGCAGGGGCTTATCCTCGATCATGGTATGTAGAGAGCGGTATGGCAGTCCATATTTGACGCTGTCATCTTCGATGATGGTCTGGAAGTGAGGATTTTGGTCTCTGCTTCAGCTTAAATAGTTCTTGTTGGATGGAGGAGTGGGTGAGTTGGCGAGTGTCAGGAAGAGCTGCTATTGGTTACTAGGGGGAGTGGGCGTGAGATATGCATCCTGGCGAAGTGAGAGTTCTGATTTTTGGACTTAGTTTTAATCTATGACTATTACAACAATGATGAAGAGAAATTTAAGAAATTAATAAGTTATTGTAGAATATTTCTAGGGCGTCTAGTTTTAGGTTTAGGGGGTATCTAGGGATATTTTTAATTGCTTCATTATCAATTTTTTCCATGTTATTAAAGAATCTTAATGAGATATTTTTAATAAACTTTTTTAAGGGAGGGTAATCTAGGGCTTTGTACATATTTTCAGTAGACATGTACCATTTCATATGACAGATATTTCTTAAATAGTTTGTTTGCAGACGTTCAAGATATTTAAGAGTTGTTTTAGGAGCATATCCCCACACCGGGCAAGCATATGTAATTACTGGTCGCAAATAGGCGGTGTAAATAAGTATTTTGTTTTTCCTAGTCATTTTAGAGTTCCGAGAAGTTAGGGGGGAAAATTTACGATTTAGGTCTCGAAACTTTTTAGTTAAGTAGTTAAAGTGGGGTTTCCAGGTTAATTTCCTATCGAGAATAACTCCTAAGTATTTGCATTCCTTAGACCACGAGATTTCTTGATTCTTGATTTTAAGGGGGGGGATTTAAAATAATTACATCTAGTAAAATAGATGGCTTCAGTTTTATTGGCATTAATTTCTATTTTCCACTTGGAGAACCAGTCCTCAAGAGTTTTAATGTGCCTATTGAGTGCTATGGAGATGTAATTTGGGTTTTTGTTTCGCGCTAGTACTGCCGTATCATCCGCGTACATACATATCATGGAATTAAATTGCTTTGGGATGTCATTAATAAAGAGTGAAAAAAGTATCGGCCCCAGCTTAGATCCCTGAGGGACACCTGCTAAGATTGGTTTGGTATCTGAATAAACGCTATTAAGTTTAATCCTGAAGGATCTATTGCTGAGGTACGATATTATAATTTTGATTAGGTGAGGGGGGATTTGATAGTTAATTAACTTGTGAATAAGGCCTTCTGGCCAAACTCTGTCAAAAGCCTTTTGGATGTCTAATAGAACTGCTGCTGTTTTTTGTTTGTTTTCTAGACCTTCTTCTATAAATTCAACGACTCTTAATAGTTGATGGGTGGTGGAGAGAAATTTTCTGAAACCAAATTGTTCAGGGGTTAGTATATTATTATCTTCTAAATGGGAATTAAGGCGTTTTAAAATTATGTGCTCTGCAATTTTGCTGACTGTAGGAAGGAGTGAGATCGGGCGATAACTACTTGGGTCGGTTGGATCTTTTCCTGGTTTAAGTATTGGTATAACAGCAGCAGTTTTCCACGTACTTGGGAAATAACCAAGTTTTAACATACATTTAATAATGTTAGTTAGAAAATAAATATAATTTTCAGGTAATGATTTTAGCATTTTATTTGAAATATTATCTAATCCAGGTGCTTTCTTTACATTTAAAGTTTTAATATAATCAGTTATTTCTTCCTTACTGGGGGGATAAAGTCATTAAATTTTGAGGGGAGTGAATCCTGAAAGCTTTTGACTGTGTTATTTACTAGTTTTTCTGTGTCATAGTCATTAGTAGCATTGGATTTAAATTGGTTCTCAAGGCTCAGCGCCAGGCAGTTTGCTTTATCCTTATCATTAATAGCAATACTAGTTTGGCCATTAAGGGGCGGAATTTTATGTTTTTTACATTTGTGCGTTTTGACAAGTTTCCAAATGGATCCGTCGTGTTCATTGGCGTCTACAATCCTGTTGACAAATTCGTTATTTTTAATGGTGTTGCTTAGTTTTTCAATGTCTTTGTTAAGTCTATTCATGAATCTCTTGAAGACCGGGTCTCTAGTTTTTTGAAAAGTCTTCCTGGCAAAGTTTCTGTCCCTTATCAGTGCTCTTAATTTAGGGTCGATAAATTTTTGCATGTTTACAATAGGAATAGCGGCTGAGTTTTTTGCTTTATTCAGTTCTTCTTCAAACAATTTAACTTGAAGTTCAAGTTGGATCGGATCGTTGATATCTTCTGGGAAGGAGGTTTTTGATTGGCTTAGGAAGTGGGCGTAGCTTTTCCAGCTAGTACTATATAATGCGGAGTTATTTGGGAGCGAGTATTGCTTATAGCTCTATGCAATCTCACAGTCCAGGTCATTTCATTCGCAACCACGCTACTGTTAACGTCAGCCAATTTTGGAGGTAGCTCATCACGGGCGGATACTCCGTTAAGTTTTTTTATCATGAGCGAGTATTGCAAGAAGAAATTTAGTAGCACGGGGTTGTGATCGGAGCTTAGCTCCGGAAGAGAGAGAATTTCATAGGGGAAATTAAAGTCTTTTACAATAGTTAGGTCAAGGGTGTTTGCTGACTGGGGACCGAATCTGGTTGATCTTTTGCTACTGTTGTCGTTGACCACTGTGCTATTTATAAGCTATTTTAACAACTGTCGCTCTAGAACAACAATTTTATCAAAAGTTTATTTTCAGTTAGTTCGATAAAGTTCGATAATTAATATTTTTGTGTGATTTTTTCAGCATTCTTTGTAATATTTTTTTGTGCTACTGATATAATTCTTTACTTACTTATTCCTTACTTTGGATTCGTGTATATAAATATTACACTTGTTCTTTCGGACTCGTTACGCGAATTAAGTATTTACTGTTTTGTGTATGTTTGTGTTTGGTTGCGGTGGGGAGTTCCTGTGTTAGAGCATAAATTCTACATATATCAAGGAACACGAAATATGAGTTCTAATCTAAAGAGCCCATAGTAATAATAATGTCGGCTATAGGATTCGGTGATGAACTTGTTCGGGATTATTTATTGTTCAGGGGATTTTTAAGTGCATTAAAAGCATTTGACAGTGAAATCAAAGCCGATAAAGATAGAGGGTTTCGAGTAAGTACTACTTCTCTTTAAAATATTCACATATTTTTCTTTTGTGTTCTTTTCATAATAATATTACTGATTCGATTTTTAGCCTGACAGAATTGTTGAACATCTGAGTAGCTGCATTATCAATTTGGATTTGAATTCTCTGAGAGAGTCATGGGCCCATTTAGACCAGAGATTTTTTACAAGACTTGAACATTCTTTTCTGGGTACTGCCAAAAAATTAGAAACAGCGTTACTCCGAATGTATTTAGTTACTTGTATCTCTTCTGGAAGGCAAGACAAATTACTGGATTTTTTTGAAAAAATGACTCCAGAACTACAAGGCCAGCCTGAATGGAAAGACTGGTTTGGTAATATTTTTTAAATACTGTTATTTAAAAATTATGTGTTAATTTTAAATTACTGTTTTAATTCTTTCTATCAGTAAAAATAAAGCTGATTAACTAAATAAGAGCTATGATTAATATCTTTCTGTTGTGAAACTAATTGTGATCCAATTATAAATTAAGGCTGGTTTTTCCTATCAACATAAATTCATTCTGCTCTTGAATAAATGTTTAAATGATATCTTTTCTGTTGAAGAGTTGTATTTATGCGCTTGTCCTAAATTAGAGTTTTGTTTCATACTTCAATATTATTGTAACTCATACAGTTTCCAGAATTAAGTTTTCCAATAATACTTTTAATATTTTCTAAAAAGTCATAAATCTTTTATATACCTTCTTAATAAGTGTAATTAAATTTTCAACTCTTTCTTTTATTTATATTCATTCAATGACTAAACATATAATATTTATAATATTTGAATATTGAACTGAACAATGATGTTCATTTTATATATCATCTTTTACCCCTGCAATATTTTACATACATGCATTACAATAAAATTTATTCTTGTTTTTTTCTTTTTGTGATATTTAAATGTTTCCAGTGCTGTGAATTGCATCGACAATAATAATAACAATAAAAAAAACATTTATTCAATAAAGATGAGTGGTGAAAATACCTAAGATTTTGTATAAATTTTCAAAATTTAATTTTTATAAAGCAATTAATCTTATTTCTGAAATGCCTAGTTTCTGTCAATATCCTAATCATTGAGATATTAATCAAAGGTATTTGTTAGACTTTAAATTAATGATAATTTTATATCAGGAAATTACATTAAAACTTTTAGGTTATTGGATTATATTTTAAATATTATGTATTTTTTCTTTTTCAATAGCGTTACCATTTATTAAAAATGCAGATGAACATCCTACTTATGCAGCATTCTTTTCCCGCCAATGGCAGGATACTATGTTCCTTTCTCTTCATAATTTTATTAGTGTTGTATTTCAAAGTGCAGGTAAAAATAATTTTGTTTTTGACAAAGAAAAAATCTTTCTTTTGCAATTTTATTTTTTGATATTCTCTTATAAAGAGTTTTGAAGCTTATTAATATTTACTCTGTCATATGTTGATTTTTTTTTTAATCTTTTACAGCGATGCCTACTTTATTGAGTTATGAAGAAGAGTTAATTAAGCTTCAGCATCTAACTGAAGAAAATGAAATGTTGAAGAAAAAGGCAAGTTAATTTTTTATAACTTTTCAATTTATTCTTTTGTTACAATAAAAATGAAGCTAAAAAAAGTGACAGGAATAATAAATAAAATGATATTTAAAGCTAATTTTGGTAAAGTTGAAAGAATTTTTAATATTTTTGAAATAATTGAGATATAGTTACACGAAGAAAAGTTTGTTGGAATATTTTAAAAGTTAAATTCAATATTTCTTATTATTTATGCAATGATATTATTAACACTGAATATTGAGCAGAGTGAAATGAAATAGAGTAATATTTTTAGTTAACCTATTACATATTTTCTTTTATTCTTTTTATTAACTTTTTAAAACCCACATTAAAAAAATTATTTTAATGATAGAAATTAATCATAAAATGCAAAAAATGTTATAGAATATATCTAGAAAAACAATGTAGGATCAGTTCTGAAAAATCTTTCTTAATTCTTGTTTTTTATTTTAGTTAAAGTTTTAAAAAATACTTTATTTTTTAATTGGGCATTGTTTTTATTTGAATATATTAAATTCTGTTCATAATTTTTAAAGCATTATGAAGTACATTTAATTTTGTAAGAGTTTTTTTTTTTTTACTTATTGGTGCTATTTTATGCTGATATTTATGTCTTAAAATTTTTTTAAATATGATATTTATTGATTATCTTTTTAACAGTTTCCTTTCATTTCTTGAGCAGTTAGCTGCCCTTCAAGCTGGGGAAAATATTGACTTGCCAAAGTCATCTCGTGATGCAGAGTCCTGTGGTCTGAGTGCTACATCTGAATTGATGGATGATTTCTATGTCATTGCTCAGTAAGAAGTTTTGATTTCGTTTTATTGATGCATTCATATTCTAGGTAGGCTGACTGTACCAATTACAAGGAATTGTAATTTTGGACTTTGTATTATAAAACAAAATTATGCACAGAAAGTAATCTTATTTTAATGGTTCTGTACTTCTTTTCATATTTGGAAACTTCAAAGATATTTAACAACCCTTTTGCTTGCATATTAAAGCTTTTACTACAGACCACAAACATTCTTTATTTTAAATATTGGTTATTCTGTTTGTATTTAATGCTAATAACACCTTACTATGTATATAAAATGATTCGGATCTGTGTTATTTCCTTTGATATATAATCTTTTCAGAGATTTCAATGACACTCACAGTTATAGTTAAAAGTAAAAATCACAACCTATAATAGCAATTTCTTTGTAAAATGGCATGAATTGTTGTTGTATCTTGCCTCTGCTCAAAGGGCACTCATAGTACCTTTTTGCTGCTCAAAACTGAGTGAAATTGCTTAATGTGTATAATAAAAAAAATCCCAATAGAAAAAAATATTTTTTTTGTGTGTGTCCACATTCAGATTAGAGAGATAAATCCTAAACTTAAGGGGAAATAAGAAATTTACACTCTTTCAGTGTTGTTTAGATGCCTCTTTGTTCCTCTCTAAAACCTGTTTTACCTTGCAATCAGTTCTTTAATATAATTTTGCTTAAAGAAGAATACTTACTACTTGCAACATATTTTTTCATATTTTTCTTTATTTTCCGACAATTAAAAATCATTTTTTCTAAATGCTTATCTTTAAAATGCTTGTTTTCAAAGTGTCGAAAAAAACAACTTTGAAGTAGACTTTTAAGCTGCTTTTTTGTTTATTAGTTGATTAGAACTGATGAATAAATGTAATAACTAGTTATC
>JAOUZG010014580.1:2252-12743 GCA_026289955.1 Argiope argentata | reverse complement strand
ATATATATATATATATATATATATATATATATAAGAAAAACATTTTTGACGCAAGAAAATAATACGCTGTAAAAGTCTCTAGATAATATGTATTAATAATATATTCTATGCAAGTAGATAATAAAATCAATGCAAGTAGATAATATATTTAATGCAAGAAGATAATATGCAGATATTATCGAGATGCTTTACACTTTACTACTATTCATCGTAACGTGATAATTCATCCAGCAGTAAAAGATTTATCACAATTTCATCTATCTTTAAGTATACTTAATTGGAAATTCTATGTCATAACCCTTTTAGTTTTGCAAGCGAAAAAACTGTTGGGTTAGAACTAATGAGGTAGAAATTTTCTAAGCATACAGAATATATGGGGCAAAATCATATAAATTTAACTATACTTTATGGAATCAAAATTGAATTCACTCCTTTGTTAAATATTATTTATCAATTCTTCATGATATTAAATAAGATTTATTGACAGTTTTTAATTTTTTTTTCCTTTTTTTATCAAAGAAATTTTTTATTATACATTTATTTAAACTAAATATTACTTTCTTTTAAATTTAAACTGTGTTTTGCCAGCATAATTTTCATACACTTTTAATGAAATTTTGTACATCGCTTCAAATTCAACTATCAAAAGGTTTTTATAGAGAATTTTATTTAAATACAAAACTTTAAAATCTGATATGTAGTTTCAGTATAATGAATCGAATTTTAATATTTCTAACTAATTTTTAGGTACTTTATCTCATTTTATAGAATGACAGTATATCATTAATGTATTCTAATTCTTGAAACAATATCTTCATAAAAGTATTTTTATAATGTATGCAGTATATTTCTAAATAAGTTGTTAGGGAAAACATTAATAATATTTTTTTAAAAAAAATTGCATAAAATTAAAATATTTACTGTGTTTGAGTTGAATCATTAAAAAATACAAACTTGACTTGAAATTTAAAAATATAAATTTAGCTTAAAACTTGTTACTTAAAATTATTAACTTTACTTTAAATTGCAACTTTAAAATATTATTTTGTATTAATTTTCTGAACAAGAAAGAACTAAAATAACTTAATAAAATTTTCAAGATGTTATGTTTCCGCTGCTAGTTACTTTATTTGAATAACTTGGTAACGTCAAATTTTGTTTTTGAAAGAATAGATTTTAATATTCGAATGCTCATAGATTTACATAAAAATATAACTATCAGTTATATACATAAATAAATTTGTTTCGAATTTTTTTATCCAATTAAAATTTGTACGGAAAAAGTTTTACAAATGAATAATTATATTAGGATAAAGAAATAAATAATAATATTGGGATGAAGAATAAAAAAAGAAAATATAGAAATTATTTTTGTTAAATTTCATAATTTATAAAGGTATACACTCTTCCCAACTCTAAAAATTCACTATAAAAATAAACAATTTTTTATATATATTTACGAAAATTCGATTTAAATTTATTTTTACTTATTTCTTAATGGCCTTTAATATTTTAGATAAAAATAGATTTAAAATATTTGGTAATATATAATAGAAAACTTTAAAGATTAAATGAAGTAATAATTTCTTTTTTGTCATTTATTCAAAAATGAACTGAAACTTTTTAACCATTAAGTATTGTTTTTGATAATAAATATTTAAGTTTTCACCTTAAAACCCTGAATGCATTTATAAATTGAAAGTTTTCTAATAAATCTTTAATTTGTAACATAGTTGTACTGCTTCATTTAGTGTAAATCTAATAAGTTTTTCCGAAACATTTTTTTTCTCATTAGAATACGAATTTTTAAAAATTTATACCTATTGCTTTTATTTATTTTTATGATTAGGTAATTCCTCGAAATTTTAAAAATAAAATCACAATATTAGAAAAATAATTTCTATAAAACTAAATCATTAGATTAACGTAGAAACTTTCCTTAACAATGTATTTATTTTGTCAACAACTCAGAATTTTCAATTTCAGTTTCATACAATTCAACGAAGTGAACTAAAATTTTCTTTAGATACTGCTGCTTTGAGAATTCGAAATAAATTAAAATGAACAACAATTTGGAAATTAGTTATCCTAAGATAATGAAATCATTTTATTTAGAGAAGGCAGAATGATTTTTTTAGCAGAAGAAATAAAATAAAACCGTATTTTTGAAACAAAACTCTTTCCTAATTCCTATAGTATGAAAAGCATTCAACGAAACTTTATTTGTTTTGAACCTCAATAAAATTAATCTTTTATTCCACTTTTTTCACAAAATAAAAAGAAGTGATTTCTTTCAATAATGACAATTATATAAAGTCTTTTTGTTAAAAAGTGTTTCGCCTGATCTGTCTTTAAATAACAGCATTTTGTTTTTGTAAGAAAATAGCTAATTAAAAACAAATTTTTTCATCACAAAATTAATAAACATCCAGATGACTGCTTACAAATTCTTCGAACTTTCATCATTTAATGATTTTCTCTTTTGAAAATCCCAAAACACGGCTTAGCAAATCTAAATATATAAAAGAATGTTTAGAAGTAATTCAAGAACGAGGTTTTTAATTTGGAAAATGAATTTCATTTAAAAAAAATCTATTAGCTTAACTAGTTTTTATTTATTGTTTCCCCCTTAGGAATTGGAATCAAACAAGGATTGTAGAAGATAATGATACTGTTTTAAATGTTATTAAATTTAAATTATCTTGCAGATATCATAAATTACGAAAAATGTAAAAAAGCTACAATGAATTTGGAAAACTGGATAAGAAAAAAAATATACTTATCGTGTAATTAATCAAATATAATAGATATGGTTTTTATCCACGCTTTTTCTTTTAAGTTTTTTGGTTCATTTCTAAGCTACAGAAACTCTCAAAAAAATTTCATTTTTTACCAGCCTTAAAGAAATAAAAACATTTTTTTCTTTGGCCCAGGAATAAAAATATATATTAAATTTTATCATGGATTATGATAAATGTAGAATCTACAATGAATTTGGAAACCTGGATAAAAGTTAAATATATATATATATTCCAAGTGTAAATAATATAGATATGGTCTTGGGGTTTTAATTACACCTTTCATTTTAAGTTTTTGGTTCATTTTTACGCTACCGAAACTATCATAAAATAATTTCCGCTTTTTTGCCAGTCTTAAAGAAAAGAAATTCTTTTTTTTTATCAAGGAATAGAAAAATGTATTAAATTACATCATGGATTAAATGTAATTCTAAAATGAATTTGGAAAGCTGGATGAAAGAAAAAAAATATTCCTTGTGTAATTGATCAAATAGCAAATATATGGTCTTGGTGTTTTAAATATAACCTTTATTATTTTTTTTCGTTTTTACGCTACAGAAACTATTATGAAATAATTTCCGTTTCTTCTTTTCAGCCTTAAATAAAATAGCACTTTTTTTCTTTGTTCCAGGAATAAAAATATGCATTAAATTAAGTCATGGATTATGATAAATGTAGAATAATATAAGGAATTAGGACAGTTGGATAAAAGTAAAAATATATATTCCTAGTGTGAATAATCAAATGGCATAGATATGGTCTTGGGTTTTTAACTACACAATTTATTTTAAGCTTTTGGCTCATTTTTACGCTAAAGAAACCATCATACAATAATTTCCGTTTTTTGGCAAATTTAAAGAAATAATATTTTTTCTTTGGTCCAGGAACTAAAGTATACATTAAATTATATCAAATAATGAAGATTGTAATATTGACTATAATAAATGTATTCATGCACTAACAAAATAATAAAGTGCATGTTCTTTCAGCTTCTATGTAAATGAACAATTAGTGACTTTCTGCACTTGTGTTAATATTTTATTTATTTAATATAATAAAATTTCTGAAAATTGAAACTCGAATTTTTTTAGATAAAAGGAATTCATTCTCAAATAAAATAAATATTGCAACAACATGGAACACTTATAAGATGTATTTTTGTGAATCTTGTAATAGTTGATGTCTGTAAAGAGTACTAGCATACCTATCTTTAAAGATAATGCAATATATTTTTAGCATAGGGAATTGATATATATAGAACTGATTTATATGTTAGTTCAAATCTGTGAAAGAATCAAATAGAAAGAAGCCCCCTTTTGTGAATAAACTTTATACCAGAACATTAAAAAAATCCTATCGTAAGAAATTTGTTATTGACATAGAATATCATTCTAAGATTTCCTTCGAAAATACTAAATCAAATATAATTATCAGTCATTTGTAAATAAAACAAAATAATGTTTAGGGTGTTTAAATAGGTGCTAAAATACACCTATTAATATGAAAAATATAATAAATCGAATATCTTTCACAAGGAAAAATTTCATATACAATAAAAACATATGCCAACAGCTATTCATAATCCATTTCATAATTTTATAACCGTTTGTAAATTTATCAAGTACAATATAATACAATACAATGTAATATATTATAATACAACACAATATAATATATTAAAATGTAATATGTATTAACTACAAAGAACATTTCATTTTAAATAAATACAAATATTTTTTCTTCTTTCACAAAAAAATCTCCTTGATGTTACAGTTATTACTGTCAATAATACAAAAGTAGATATGTGTTCCTATTCAAGGATTTTAAACCATATATCAAAAAAATTAAGACATTTTGGTTCAACAAGTAACTGTCTGAGTCAAAACAGTTTTTATTAGTTTCTGATTTGATAGAATCGCATATAGTGATAATAAAATTCCCTACTTTTACAAAAAAAGTAAATATTTTTCAAGATTACTTCAATCCCAGGTAACAAAGAACCTTGCACAATATTGTATTGCGATAGTATTTTATTCAATATTCATCAATATAATACAATATTGTGCAATATTTGTGTCTTACAGAAAATTATATATCTTGAACTATTTTTTATTAAATTTAATTATGATTTCAAATTTCTGAACAAGTCATCATTTATTAAAAACTATTAATTTTTAATAGTATTAGCATTTACTGAAGAAATAATCAAAATAATCTATAACATTCTCTATATGGCTCAAATAAGATAATAAAGGAAAAATTTAACTATTGGTTTTTGAGAAAAAACTGAAAATATAATTTTCAAATGTATTTACTTGTATTTTTCGTTGTTTTTTGGCTTCTAAACGATAGTTATTAATATCTTAAATCATATGTTCAAAATTATTATTCTTATTATTAAAATGCATTTAGTTTTTATTATTTATGATTAAAGATTTTTCTTCTGAAATAAATTATTCTCAATAACAAAGATTAAACTACAAGTCAAAAAATAAATATTAACATTTTAAAAGAAATTAAACAAAATAATAAAACAATTAAAGGTTTCTTCAAAATTATTTTGAATACATCAAAATGATTTTTACACCCTAAATATTTCTGTCTGTACGTATATACGTAAATTTTTGGATGAATTTAACTCATTGATAATAATAATATATTAAAAATCATTGTAATTAAAAACAAATATGCATATTTTATTTCAATTATCTAATATTTATCTCATCACTACTACATAGTTTATTAATTATTTGTCTAACTATCCCAATTGTATTAGGCAACTTTAATGTGCAATATAATTAAGCGGCATGATGTGATTTTTTTATATTTGTGAATGAAAATTTTGAGTGAAGAAAAATATTATTAAATAATTCAAATATAATTTGATGTAACTTTTAGGAATTAAAAGCATACAAAAATACTATTTTTATTGAAAATTTGCAGAAAACAATATAACTTACTGTGAAATAAAAGATAAATTTGAAATTTTTCGTAGTTTTTTCTGAGTTATATATTATTGAATCACTATTTTAATTAATTCTAATGTAAATAATAATTTCTGGATTCATTTTGAAATTATAAATATGCTGAAATTTAGTTATCAATGAAAAATGGCAAGTGATTAATTATACTTTGAGAAAATTAAATTATTATTCTCATCATCTCATAGATGGCAGCACGCTACATTGATTTAACGGAAAACTTCAAGAATTTGTCATTTTTATTATGTGACAGAAATTATGACCGAATGGCTGCCATTACAACAAAGACATGAAAAAGAAATTAAAATTTTTGATTTCATTTTATTATACTGTGAATTCTTTATTTCCTGAAAGTTTAATCGTAATTATTAGAGGGTATAAATAATTTTACTTCTAGATATAACGTTTGCAGAATCCGATTTATTTGTAAAAAAGTTATTTAATGAATGTTAGAAGCAAATTACCTTCTTTAAAAAATAAAAGAAAAATAATTTTATGTAATATTTCTACATATAACAAATATACTGACATACAAATGAATTATTGATTTAACAAACAATACATTTTCAATAAAAAGATGCACTTTCTATGGTAATGTTTGATATGTAATAAATCTATTTTTGCTTCGGGAAAATAAAAGTAATTTCTATTGCAATTTCCATTATCAATAAATTTTACGCAAATAATCCTAATAAGCTGTACAGATAGCAATTCTCAAGTTTTACAGGAGAATATTGAATCTTATAAATATTGTTGTAATAATTTATAATAAGTTTAAATAGTCAACTTAATATTTAAATTTAATTACATATAATTTAAATTTAATACTCATATTTTTTAATATCTTTTTTTAATGTATTTATTAAATTAAAAGAACATTAATAATGCATTCATTAGTTTCACTGTAAGGTAGGAAATGATAAAAACAAATAATTTTTATTTCTTAATTACTTCTATATTTCATTAAATATTTTAGGTAGTATATGAATTTCTTCAAAGAACTTTTATTTTCATTGAGTCATTTTAATTATGGTCAGGAAATTCAGTTGCCACAGTAAGTTATTTTTCGTTGCTAAGGGTTCCCATGCGTACAGAATCCCTCACGCCTTTATTAGTACGAAACGACCAACAGCATTGTTAAGATATTTTCAAGATAACAGCTTTACATTAACCAAAATAATATACTTAGTTTCGTTTTTGCTTCATAAAGATATTATTTGATTACAGTGAAATTTTGATGAAATATACTACATTTAAATATTTAGAGATTTATTATTTCCTTCACTCTTAGAAATTGTTGATCGAGTCGAACCTATGAGAAAAACAAATCTATATTATTACATTACCATATTAAAGAATATACTATAAGATATATGAAATACGATGTTGTTCAATATTTCGAATTTTAGGCAGTCCCACATAGGTTCCATTATATGTTGTCGAAAATTATTGTTGAACATTTTATGCTAATAAATAGCTTTTATGGGGTCTTCCTGTTGTTACGACAAAATTTAGATTGCAGAGATTTTTTAGTATGTTTTATCTTTTCACAACATCTTTTAAATATTTTCCCTTTGTTTCTAGATTTTCTAACATTTTTTTTTTAAATAAGAAGTATTTTATCAGTAAGAATATTATTCCTTCTCTTTCAATTGATATCACATCTTTTGGCAATATATTAATGTTCCATACATACAGGGTATCCATAATTAAACTACTCTCATTTAAAGTTGACTATAGACAAAATTATTTTCAGAAAGTTATGAACTTTTATGTAGGACATAATGAAAGGATGAGAATTTGTTTGAGCGAATAGAACATAGTTCAAAATTTCGCCAACAGAGGCGTCCTTTACAGAACATCTAATGTGTGGAGGAGCTTTGTTTTGACATTTTCCATAATTATTTTACAAAAGAACGTGTCTTCAGTCGTCACTTTCATGAGCTGTGGCCTCTCCGGTTCCCAGACCTAAATCTATGTGACTTTTAGTTTTGAGGAAATTTAAAGCATCTGGTAAGTCGTGATAATTCGAAAGCTTTACCTGATATAAAAAGCAGCATCTCGCAGCATGTTTTTACTATTCCCCAGAACACGCTACGGTCAGCTTTGGAATATGCTATCTTATGATTCCAGATGGTAGCGAAAAATGATGGCAGTCCTGCTGAACCTGTTTTGTTGTAATTAAATTTGTCAAAAATGTACTAAATGAGTAATTCATTTAAAAAAACTGCCCCTGGCGAAATTTTGAACTGTTTTTTTATTCGCTCAAACGAATTCACATCCATTCATTATGTCTTAAACAAAATTTCATAACTTTCTGAATAATAATATCGCCTGTAGACAACTTAAAGTAGGGCCTTTTATTTATGAATACCATCTATATAAGCGGAAAAAGTTGTAAATGAACTGCAAATATCTTTCATAATCATTTTATTCTGGAATACATGAAAAGGAAATTAAATGACGATCATCGCTGTAATAACATCAATAGGGTTTTATCATTTCACTTTACATTTAGAATTAATTCCATAATAAGGAAACCTTATTTGTTAAAAAAATATTTTCATATTTTATCAGATTCAGTATAGCTCAGATTGAAATATTCCATTTCGAACATTCTGCACCTTAATCAGCAATGATTTCAGTATTCCAAAAAACAATATAATGGAAAGATGAATTAAAGCAAAGTATTTTCATTCCCATTGTCTTCTTTCCCAAGTGCTCCTCAATATTGTAAAATATTAAACCATTCAATATTTCTTAATATTATACAATATTTTGATATCATAATGAAAAGTAAAGTTGGCGATATGAAGAATAACTTGATATTTTGAATTATTTATTCTAAAATCTACTTGATAATATATATTATCAATTTATAATTCTTAAATTCTTCAGCATTAATGTCAAAGGTTTTAAGTAAATACTTTTACTAATCCTAAACTGTCAGCTGTCAAAGATTTTTTTAATAATGTAACCAATATTTCAAGACTGGATAGAAAATTCAAATCTTGCATTAATTTAACACCGTTTAAAAGTCTTTAACAAAAAAATTGAAATGGCAAGCATGAAATCAATAAAGATGTTTTTGATTCCTATCTTTAAAACTAATCTTTAAAGTACCTTAATTATATTGTTATGTAAAACAGAAGAGAATTTAAGTGCCCATATTTTATCTCCTCTGTCATTATCGTCGTCTGAGCATTTAATCGTCGATTCTTGAAATATGTTTCCCTTTGAAGATTTCAAAATTATAGTGCTATCTTCAACATCAATTAAAACTCAATTAATCATAGCGGCGTCATACACACCTAGTTATTTTGAAATCTCGGAGATTCTTAGTTAGAACTTGTCTTCAAAATATTAAATTACAGTAATAAACTCACAACTTACAACACAATCACACACTTTTTTCTTCAAAGGTTTTAAAAGCATATACTTTTACTAAGTATAATTACAGTTAATGTCAGCTAAAATTATATTTCACCAAACAATAATTGAAATGAATTTTATTTCATTAAATGAAGTTCACTTTCATATTTTTATACGAATTCCATATGTAAATTAAAATTAAATCTTTATATAAAATCTTAATCTTATCTCAGATCTTAATCTTTTCTCTTAAATCTTAAATCAGATATATTAAAATGATATGAAGTATTTTGAATTTTTTAAAAGGAAATTAATATATTTGAATCCTCAAACAATTGCATTATATTTTGAAGATAATTCAGTAGGAAACTTTTCCATGCATTTAAATTAAGATTATAGGCAATCAAAAAAATTATAAAGCTTTGAAATGTAGTTTACTGCAAATCTTTAATTTTAAAATAGCGACCTACATCTTTAACTTATTCACACTATATTGAATTTGCATCATTTGTGCCTAAAATTGCAGAACTTTTTTATTATAGATCTATCTATTAGTTAAACTACTAAATAAGCAATTACGTATCTCAGATAATTTTTATTAGAAATAAAATTAAATTTACCAAATAAAACAAGTACGTCCAACGGGGATAGTAAATAAATTCCCATTTAAGGGACCATTCTAATTAAAAGACTCAATTAATGGAAGAATAAGATTTATTTTCAGAACAAACTGCCCCTGAATGATTTTGATAGGGTAATATCTTAAAAGAGTTGGATGTTCCATTCAAAGTTTCGGATAGCAATGTCTCAAACAATCTAGACTTAAGATTTTCACTATATTAAAGTATTTTATAGCTATTCAACAGAACCACAGGATAAAAAAAACTCTCAAATTTAAAAGACAATTATTAGTACTAAACCTCCGTAAATGAAAACATTTTTTTAATAATTTTAAATATTCTATTTCAAAACTAATCCAAAGTTCATTTTTTTCTATCAATGATTTTGAAGCCTATTATGATTCAAAAGACGTTGCATATAGAGTTTCAATTAAGTAAATTATGTTTCAATTAGGAAATATATTTCTGAGCAAGTTATATACTAACATATGTGTTTTAAAAAATTTATAAAGGATTTTATTAATGAAAAGCCTGATTTTTTAAATTCCCTTTAAAGTATAGGACTTTCTTAACACTTCTATATTCTATGTCAATTATTTGAAGTAATCGATTAGAATAGCGGACACTGAAAAACGGATCATTGGGATTTGAAGTATAATATTTGGCTTTGATTATATCTTGAGTAGTAGGTGTTCTTTTTAACAGATTGTTCAAAATTTT
>JAOUZG010014577.1:0-13255 GCA_026289955.1 Argiope argentata | reverse complement strand
TTTTTTTCTAAAAAGTGTAATTAGAAAGAACATAAAACAAATTCAATTCTACCAATGTGACTTCGATTATGGAATTAACACATTACATTCTCATGTTTAAGTGTTAATTAGAGATCTATATTGGGATTTCACTGGATCAATCTAACTCTTATAATAGTCTTAAATGAAAAAAACTAAGGCTCTTTTCAAAGTTTGGCCTTTAACTCAGTGTCTGAAATTATTTCCTATTTTCTACGCTGAATGTAGATTGCTGATGGGGAGAATAAAATGTAATACTTTTACATAAAAAAGTCTCATAGGATTCCTGTCATGAGCCTATATTCTCAAATAAAAGAAACCAATAATATAAAAGACAGTTTTTCAAAATCAATTTCTACTTATGTTAACAAAGAAAATTTTTATTTCAGTTACTTTTTATTAAATAATTACAATTGATATAAATATGTATATAATTATGAAAAAATCACAAAAATAAGCATCATAATATATAAAGCGAATTTCTTGGCAGTTTCCATTCCTTTCTATATATGGTGTTCGAACTCGCAGCCCAAGGAATGCGAATCCAACCCATACCAAATCAGACTGTCCCAGCCTAGCAATTACGATTTCTACAAATAATTGATCAAAAAAATATATTGGAGTCGAATTTTCAACGTCAATTTAGGATTCAAAGTCAATTGTGACAACGTAAAATGCGTGATTTTTCTACACCACTTAGAAATTTTTAATCTGTATTGAGTTTTCTAAGTTTCTTTACTCTGTATAGTCGTACTTCAAAATTAATCGTAAAAATCGATTAATTAACAATGTTTAATTTTAAATGCATCAAGCATTATGAAAATAAACAGAATCGTTAAAAATCGGTCAAAAAGATTCGGACAAAAACTAAATTCGTTATTTATTTGGTGGAGGGGAAATGAAGATTTTTGGCTAGAAAGTTTTTAATTAATAAAAAAATCCATAAATTAATTAAACTGTATTAACGTCAAATGTCATCCACTACAGGTTAAAAAAATGTCTTGAAGTTGATGGGATGAATAAGCGGTATTTTATTTGCGATCCAAAACTTGTTCAAGATATATATATAGGAAATGTGAGCTAATAGTAAGAATTGAAAAGAAAAAAAACCGACAAACTGTCTCCATGTATTCAAATTGCATCTAAATTTTTTTCCAGCAACTGTTTCTTAGAAGTTCAAATAAGAATTACGGGGATTCTTTGAGATAAATGGATTTCCTTTAACTCAATGTAAGCAGTATTTTCTAAATGAAAAGTATATTCTGGTTTTGTTCTTCCTTAATTTAAACTTCCACCGTTGAAAGCATATGTTATTTTATTACACAGATTAAAGGGGGGTACATCAATTTTGTGGCCTTTTAAATTTATTGTGATCTAAAAAAAATGCAAAAACGGCTCTTTTCCTAGCTTTATATTCCTTAGAATTCACTATACCAGATTCACATGTTTAACTAATACACATATTTATTCTTGTTGTACAATTTTCTGATATGGGAAATATCAGACAAATTATTGTTGAACAAAAAGCAAAGTAACATTGAAAACTTTCAACGTTAGAGCTTGATGAATATACACGTTTTCGTTAGAAAAAGATTTTTGGCATCATGTCTTGACAAAAATTATTCAAAGGATGAGATAGTTTGAGGAAGTTTGACGTATGGCCTTTTCATGGAATTTGTAGATATAAAATTTCACTTGTAAAAATTTGAATACAATTCATTTTTGTTGAAATTTTATATGTTGGACAACCGTTCAGGCATAACTATAGAAAGTAAAGAGATAGATTGGGAAAATTTGGCACACAGATTTAACATCTCCAAATTTCACAGACAAATTATTTGTTTATATAAAAATTAATTTTTATACTTTTTAAATATCAACAATTTCGCTCCCAATCAACAACATTTATGATTTGTTGCATTCTAATAAACGCTTTAAACATAGTTGTAACTTTTGAAAAAATCAAGTTGTTAAACGCATGAAATCGTATAACAAATTATACTCACAATGGGCGTCGGTGAAGGTAGTTTTTCATTTCCTTCGTCAACTTTCTTTTTAGCAGGTTCATCAATTTCAGAACTTCTGCGCTTTCGAGAAGTTTTCGGGGTGGTTCTCATTGCTGATTCCACTGCTCTCTAGAAATATTAAAGGATATTAAAATTTAATATCAAAAATACATTTTCGCAATATAGATTTTATATTTTAGAAATGATATCAAAACTCAATATGAAACTATTAACCTAATAATGCGAATGTTGAGTAAGAAGCAGTTATTCATGAAAAATGCGTACTTCGTAACAGATCACGATGTGATCATCTGAACAAGTTGAAAAATCCTTATTGTCGGATTTTTCTTTTTTAGCGTACTTTCTACTGTTAAAATGATAACCATATTATAAACTTTTTAATAAATGCTGTCATTATAACATTTAAAAACAATTCGGGTTCATCCATTAGGGTACCGAATTTTTTTCAAATCTTTCATGTAAATTGTATTGTTTAAAGATCTGTAGACAATTCAAAAGTCAGGAATTCAGCAGATGAAATTGGATATGGGGTATTTACATTAAATTTAAAGGACACCGGCAAATTTTGAATAAACTCCATTCATCTGAAGCCTACCTGGGAGTCCGTATCATTGAACATATTGTAATATCTTAATACAAACCGACGAAATAAGAGAGTAGCGTATTAAACGATTTTTTATTTATACCCTTGTATGTATGAAAAAAAATCTCATCTAAGTCAATACTATTTATAAATATTAAATTACAGTTCAATCACCATAAGCTCCTCGACCAAATCGGAGAATAAGTCATCAAAACAAGTCACTAACCAGCTGTTACTTCTAAACTCCAGAAAATCACCGATCTCCACTGGGTTAAGGATGGGTTCTAAAACAGAAATCCGAATCCCATGGAGTTTCTCAAAAAATTATAAACATCTTCGTTTGACACCTTTCGTCTCTCCTAATTAAGTCGAAGTCTTCTTCTCCTCTCCTATTGGAAAACTATTGCATTTTATTTCCATTGAAAGTATGTCTTGAGATTCTGATAGATGATTTTGATTTCACTAACACCCAATAGCTGTTCTGCAAAATTTTGTCTTTGGTTTCAAATTGATTGGTAGAAGATACTATTAAGGATCCATCTTTGTGTTCTGCACTCTTAGATACATGTTAATTATAATAAATTAGCGGGTAATATCGGCTGATGTGCAACTGTATTTGACAATTAATAACAATATTTGCTGGTGTTAGATAGTTTCAGGAGGACACACAGAATCTCTTAATAAGGGGAAAAGGTTAAATTCTGGATGTTTTGACGTTCATCTTCCTTAAAGACATAAATAATCTATTTGAATTGACGAGACATTCATCTGTGATTTTTCTCCTGGACGAGTGGAAATTGACTATGGACCGACGAGTTCTACCAGAAGAAATTCGGAAAAATCCCAATATGTTCTCTGGAGTGATGAATAAAGGTTCAATCCTTTCAACTCAGATGGCGGGTAAAACGATTTTTTCTAGAAAGCTTTGTGCGTAACTACAGTTAAGTTTTGGTGCAGGTGAAATTACAGTTTGGGGATATAATAGTGGTATAAACTAGAACCCCCCTCCCAACTCATTGTAAGCTCATCTCCCACTCCTCTATTCTAGACAGTAATGCGCTTTCTACGCTGTATCAATTTTACGAGTTAGATCATCGCTATTTCCAGGATGATAACGCCGCTTTTCCTGTTACGAGGGTCCGGTATAACAATAAGGTGAATAGATTGATCTAGACAAGAATCCAGAATTGAATCCTATACAAAACTTCCGATACGAGTTGGATTGACAATTTAAGAGAAAGCCGTCTGATATAGATGAAAAAACTTGAAAGCCTTCTCTAAGTCGAGTCAAGAACATACCACTGTCCATGTTCCAAACACTTTTGGGAAGCATAATCCAGATGTTTCAGGCTGTAACTCCCACGAATGGAGTATCTGTCATTTGTTCAATAAGAATAAAATGTGTTGATCTTTTATCACAGATATCCAATTTTTTATTGGTATAAAGTTTATTTTTAATATTGTTGTTGAAATTAAAAGGCATTTTTGATCAACTGCAATCAAGGGCTTAAAACAAAATTGCCAACTATTGTAATTTCGTTAAACCCTCCATTTGAGATGAAAATTGAGCTTTCCCTATTTCGCTCGATCTCGTATCAGATGCAATAATAGAGATGAAATTAATTAATGATTCTCTATCTTTCAAATTAAACGAGCAAAGGAATTAGGATTAAAGTATTCCTGACTAATTTGCCCATTAGATATTCATGTAAAGGTATCAACCCCTTATTAATTAACTATGTATGTATTGCATAGGTCAGAAAAATCAGCAGCTACTAACATTACCTTGATTTTTAATACACAATGAACCATTTATATCTGGGGACAAAGAAAAATATTTCAAATTTCCTCTTGAATATTGTCTTGGTTAAATATTTTTTGAACATTTTGGAACCTTACTAAACATTTGGAACGTTGATTTCCGCTAAGTTTCTTGTCTGCATCTACATACATCCAATTATATCACAAGATAAAGCAATATTTTAAAGTGGAGGCAATTTAATATTTTCCACTATTGCTTGATGCTGAAGTGATATGATTAAAATTATATCTAATACCAAAACCTACTCAGCACACAAAAATAAGGAGGATCTTTATCTTAATCACAAATGATTTGAGGAAAACGCATTTATAAATATTAATAGCAACAATGTAAATAGCAGGTGTAAAGATTAATAGCGAACAGTTTGAGTTTAATTTCAACAATGAAATATATTATTGTAAAATCCGTTTAAAAATTTGAGAAATTAAAAATAAAAATATGTGAGATGATAAAATAAAAGGAATTCCTTGAAATTTATGTTGTTAAAACTACTTTATCTCTGCAATATTTGATAGTTATAACAAAAGCATCAAAATTTCGATTACTTTTAACTAAAAATTTTAAAAAGTGGTTTCGAGTTGCACATTTAAAGCCTCCAGAGTAGACATCTGCCCCATTTATTACTCGCAGAGCACACGATCTCGCCTCTAGGGTGCGAGCAACACGCAATACACACACACCGCCATAAAATGTCCTTCAATAGAAAAAAAAATACTGGATCATATAATTAATTATGTTTCAGATTCATTAAAATAATTGAAATTTTTTAAAATCAGATAAAAAAAAGGGTTTTTAAACTGATATATTGAATTGTTGTATTTGTAAGGTATTGAAACCTATAGAAAGTGACAAAATTTAAGTCATCGCTTTAGTGCATCAAAACTGAATGCTTTAGACTGAATTTGCGGAAATAAAATTAGTATTTAAATATAAAAATTTAAAAAAAAAATTGGGGAGAAATTGGCATTTACACTGCCTCAGAACTCTTAGAAAGCTAAATTTGGCTCTAGTTGACTAACTGCTCGATTATATTTGCTTCAAAAAATTGATTTTCAAATATGCAGTAATTTAGTCTTCAGATTTACTTGACAGTTGCTGATTCTGTTTTGACCCAAGGCGATAAGTATAAGTTTTAGGGGGAATAATTCAGTTATATTTTGAGAATTTAAGAATTTTATTTTTAAAGCATTAACTTTATTGAAAACGTCCGTAATTTTTTAAAAATATAGGAAGCAACATAACAAGCATAGGAAGAATATAGGTTTATGAAAAATAATTGTTCCGACTAGTAATCAACATGCCGCAGTATTGTATGCTTTTTTTTTCTTCGCGTGAGTTTGTAGAATTTGACGTTTGGTATTTTGGCTTGAAACAATTAACTCCGACATATTTTTTCCTTCGTTGTTTCTTATGCGAGATTGTATTTTCTTCATTTTATTTACCATTTTCTTTCTATAATTTTTCAAATTTAGGTCTGTTGATCACTTTTTTTATTTGAATATGTTTCATTGGGTAAATATCTCTCATTTTAATACGGCACTCAGAGAAAAAAAGCAGGAACAGCAAAACTGCAATTTTTAGTCAAGAACGGAATGGCTGAATTTAATCTTATGAAACTGTGGCAAGCATAAATGAGATCCTATATACACAGGCGTTATATTCTGACTGTCTATAAACTGTCTTACTGTAAACCCGGTATAAAAATAAAATAAAAAAATACTGGTGCTTAGTACGTTATTAACTTAAAATGAAATTTGCATTGTTCATTTGCATCTTATTTCAGATCAAATTTCAGTGAATTATCTGCAAATATTGCAGTTATATATATTCACGCATTTTAAAACTAAAACGATTTTTGTAAATTCAGAATTCTTACTCCATATGTATCGTTGTTGAATATTGCAGATCTTTAATTCATATGAAGTGGTACTTAAATTTTTTCTAAAATGCGATTTCTTTTCGAATGTTCAGCTTCGAAGAGTGAAAATTTTGGCAAATGAAAGAATTATCTTCACCCATTTCAGGGGAAAAACGTTTGAACTTATCTGATGCGAGGAGGAAATTTCACTAATGGGCTAGTTCAAGAAATAATTTCCGTATTAAGATCTAAAAATTCTTTTAATTCTATAAATCAAATATTTTACTAAGCTCAGAAAGTTTGGTACCTTTTCCCCATAAAAATTTTCATGCATGTATTTTCGTAACAGAAATTAAATTAAAAAATTTGGTCATATGTTATCATGGTTTGATGTTACAGGCTCCTGTCAAAACAAAAAAATAAGGTTTCTTGTCACATTATTGCTTCAATTATACCAATTCAATTAACACCGTATAACAAATTTCATCTGCAATTTGGAAGTTTGCTTCATCATAATCATAGGATTTTCATGGCGATAAAGAAATATCAAAATATTTGATCTAATGTAAGTAATTGCAAAAAATAATTTAAGTAAAAAGTATTGACATAACACAAAATAAAATTTCTTACTTTCAGTCGGGTTATTTCGATTTGTGAGTCTTCATATTTTTCTTTCCAAAATTTAATTTCCTCTTTGTACATTAAAACCTCCTAAAGCAGA
Organism: Argiope argentata; assembly: GCA_026289955.1. Classification (NCBI taxonomy): domain Eukaryota; kingdom Metazoa; phylum Arthropoda; class Arachnida; order Araneae; family Araneidae; genus Argiope; species Argiope argentata. The sequence goes on along the minus strand of JAOUZG010014577.1, from coordinate 6,226 downwards.
AAAAATTTCACTATTGAATTGAAAAGTTTGCAAAAAAAATTTATGCCTACAAAATTTTAAGCTGCATTAAATCGCAGCTTAGATCTAAAATGTTATTCTTTGATATGTTATTCTTAGATAATTATTCTTATATAATAAAATGTTATTCTTAGATATAAAATATTCGCCATAAATTCTTAAATTTTAGATATTTCTCTACTATCTGTTATTTCTCAAATTAATTGTGTTTTATTACCTGAATCCAGTTTTGTATGTAATGTTTCTCATGATGGAATACTATTTATACATGTTGAGAGATTTATTGAATCGCGAAAAACGTTGTATGAACATGCTAATGCAACTGAATATTTGACATTGGATGACACTTCTTGTCCCTACAGGACATTAAAGTTGGAGAATCGAAAATATCCTTCGAAAGTATTTGCCATCAAACTAAAGTGACTGGATCTCGGTTGATCAGGTTTAAGGAGTCCCGATTCCCGCCTTCATCTATATATTGCATTAACAAGCTTTCCCAGACCATTCATGTACTGAAAAATTCCGTTTAATTTAATGACAATTCAAACGCACATCAACACTGAATCAATAGTTTGAGGAATTCTATGAATTAAAGATTAAATATTTGCACTATCGTGAAAATTGAACGTACACACACTAATCGTCCCATATTTATAGTATATATCATATAATCAAAATGAGAAATTAAGTAAAAGAATCAATATTGTTTTAAATTACTATTAATGTCAACTAACTAATGTGGTTGAGTTCACGGGTTGAGTTCACGCCCCGTTAATGACAGAACTCAAGGACATGATGGTCAATAAACTGCCGTGGTCATCTCCGAGGGGCGCTGTTGGTGATATGCCTTCGAGAGAGCAGCTCTGGTTCTGACATAGTGGCCTGGGGACTCTATAAGTAGTAATGTCAGCTCACTGATGCCAAACAGTATTTTACAGTGCGGCTGTTAATCCTCTTTCTCGAGTATCATCTAAACATTTTTGTAAAAATCCCTTTATCTTGAGGAACAAAGTAATACGCTTTTGTTTCTAAATTTAAATAACTGAAACGGGGCTTATTTTTTGTATAATATCATTGCTTGTATTTTAGAATTCAGAGAAGGAAAGCCAGGGTTTCCAAAAAATACTTCAATTTTTATTAAAAAAAGAATATAAAACTGCTGCATACCTGCTTCAGAGAGGAAATTGTCTCATCTGTGAAAAAAAAAAAAAGAAACTTAATTAAAAGAAAATATTTTTTTAATTTTCAATTGGAAAATTTAAATTAATGTGACCAAAATCCTTATTTAAAAATATCAATAGAAATCCATTAAATTGCATTTAATGTCAATACAATGAATTCTAATTCTGCCAATTTACAAAAATTTTGCATTATATTAAATAACTTTTTTCCTAGCAGTACTTGAAAAAAAAGTCAATATTAAAATAAATTTTCTTTGGGATCTCAATAATTATTCGACTTCCAATGACTTGGCTTTGTCTTTAAAAAAATTCATGTGTTAATTTATGCGTTAATTATTTACAAAATTGCTCACTTACAGCTTTCAGAGGGTTCTTGAGGAGGAGATGTCACATAAGTTGGAGATTGTCTAGGATCGGTAGTTTGTTGTCGTAATTCGGGGGGTGTCATAATTTGGGTGGTTGCACTGGTGCCCTGTACCGGAGGAAAGAGAAAATTTTATAAGTTCAAATACATTGTTAAATCTCTTTACGTACATACATATGCTTGCTTAAAACATTATTAAACTAGCAATGGGTAAAATGGTTAGCGGATGATTCAGGAAACGGGGCTTTTTGCAAAAACACTCACAGCAGGAGGACGAAAAATGCCTTTCGTATTCTTTTACATTCTTCCTGACATTTCAATAAATTTTTTCCATTAAAAGAAACGAAGAACTAGAAAAATAGCAAAGAAAATCTACAAAATGCTAACTGCAAAGATTCCACAATTCAATTTCAAAATAAAATGTAGTCTATATGGGATGGATTGGATCAATTAATTGAAATGATAAAAATTAAGTCGCCGCCATACGCACTAATCAACCAAATGCGAGTTCCCTAAAGTTAATAAAAAAGGTTTGTAGTTCAAAAGGTTTGTTAAATGTAGAAGAGTCATAAAAAGTACTTACCATATCTGAGGGCCCAGGCTCAGTTATATCTGTAAGGAGAGAAATAATTATTTTGCTGTCCTTTATTTAATAATCAAAAAAAAAAAAAGAAGAAAACATCAATAATAATTATGCTCAAGTGAACGCCCAACAGGTGCTGAAGTTGATCCAAGTGTTATTCCAACTGCTTTTATGAATTAAATTACCAATGCCAATTCCGGTTAAAATATGAATTAAGGGTATAAATTAGAAATAGATATTTAATATGGAATTTTAAAGGAGCTTAATGTTTGATAAATCGAGCATTCTCAAATTTTTATCTTTGGGATATTTTGAAGCATGTATTTAATGACTTGCAGACTTAAAAACGAATATGAAGGCGTAAATCATTTAACACTCTTTTTTGTTCCTTATTAATGAAAACAACTCTTAATATTACTGAAGTATAATTAACAGGAAAATCTTCACGATGTGCATAAGAATTATATTGGTAATAAGACACCATGGAGCGAATAGTTAGACAATTGCAAGGTTTCGCTCCTGAAACAGGAACTGCTTGTAGACGAACTGCATACAAATGTAAATGCAGTAAAACACTTTCCAATAATATGCTGCAGCTTGCAATACGCATTACCTGAAAATAAAGCAGAATTCGCCTATAAAATATTCTTGAACAAAGTAAGATACAGACATTTTTTCTTTAATGATTCAATAATAATTATCAACAAATGTTGCAGATAGAGCTTGAAGCTGACTATTGAATCGCTTTCTACTGAATATTTTGATGGTGGAAATGAAATACTTGATTATCTGGGAAGTTGGAATGGGGAAGTCATCGTTTTTGATACCGATATGATAGCCAATGAAACCTAATTTAGATTAGATTGGTTATATCAATGTCCCCTTTTAAAGAAACACTGGGGCTGTTTGGGGATGCAGTCAGATGACGAGGTGCGAATGAAGTGCAGTCAGATGACGAATGAAGTGCAGTCAGATGACGAGGACGACATTTAATCTCGCACTCCCTCTCCAAGCTTCCACATTACATCAGCGGGTCCGGCATTGATGGTCTTAAAATGTACCATTCCCCGCTTACATGACGAACCTTCGAGCGTTGAGACCTGATTCGGTTGGAAGCGGGTCTCGAACGTGAAACCTTCCGGTGCCAAAGCCGAAACATTACCAATAGTTTACAGCAAGATGCTGAAGAATTACTTATTGGTTTTTCAATGTATTTAACACTCCGAGACTTTTATCTCAAGTGTAAATTATTTTGATATTCCAGGCAATAAGAAGCATATTAGAGGAAATCAGTAATGACCAAGAGGTATATTTCTTAGCCTAAATTTATTTTAAGCATTAGAAGAATATAATGTCGCTTCAAATAAAATAGGAGTAACACTTACTCTTTTCAAAATGGAAAATTGCCTTCTGTGAAGGGCCTAGATGAGAAAAACAAATTGTATTACTCACTCTTGAAACTTAAGTTAGAGTGAATTTCAAAAAAGTATTGAGAATGTGGTCAATAACCTACCTTCCAACTGTGGTGGTAAGTCTTCTACTGGTCTTCCAGTAGTTCGGTGGGGTTCGAATGATACTGGCGGAGCAGAGGATTTTTTTGCTCCACTGGCTTTGTACGCCAGTTTACCAGTTCCTTTTTTTGACATATTTAAAGGGACCTTTCTTAGGAACCTGAAATGGAAAGTTTGACAGAGTTATTTAGAGTATGATTACTGCAGTACATAGTAGCCTAACAACTGATTCATGAAACCTAAAAAATCATTTATAAGAAACATTCAATGAAATAGAATATCTATTTCTGCATAGCAGCATTCGAGATCAAGATTTATCCAAATTTATTTATCTTCAATGGAACTTTCAAAATATTAGTCCATCTCTAAAGTTAAATTCCTGTTGTGCGGTTTTTTACCATCTGCATGTCTAGACATGCTGCTCCAAGCAGATTGTAAAAAAAGTATAACACAATCTATAAAAGCACATGTTAAGATATAACAGCAATTTATCAAAATAAAAATACAGAAAAGAAAAAGTGCAACAATGTAAAATGCTAAGGAATTTATAAATGAAATATTGACTCGAAAAAAACACAAGCATTACAATGAATCGATGAGAATTCTGAAACCTGAAAAGGTGGCAAACCCGTAAAAGCAAGGAACTTTTCCTCCCTTTTTTCCTTCCTTTTAAAACAGCTGACCCGGAAATAAATGGAAACTAAAACCCCCTTAAAACTGGCACTGCCCATATTTTTACGGGTCCAGTTTTTCGATTTCCCCCAAACTCAAGCTGGGAGATAATGAGAAAGAAATGACACAAGAATAAGTCAATCGTTATCAGTGAACGATATGAATGGTGTCTTCCTGGTCGCGTCCTTTCAGTCATTTTAAAATTTCGCTTACGTTCTGAGCCGAGGAGTTTGAGTATCCGAAATCAGTTTTAAATTACGAGAATAAAATTGACCCGGTATGTACAGATATGCCTGTTATTATTAATTTGATGCATGATTTTAAGGTTTCTAACAAAAGAAAATAGTTCATCTAAAAAATAAATATAAAATTCTCTTTTATAGCACGACTTATATAAATTGAGGTAGCTTATACAACCTATTTGTGTAAATAAGACACCAAACTTATGTACACATTTATTTAACGTACGAGACATTTTAGCTTTTAATGAAATATATATATATTTTAGTTTTCATTAATAAGTGTATCTATAAACAGAGAAGAATTTACATTATATACAACTAGCGTATTAAAGCAGGTTTTTTTTGGAAAATTATCATTGATTATATTAAATCGTATATCTTTATAACGTAATAATCTGTAAATTCTATTTTTGTTTAATTCTTTAAACCTAATAGAATTTCGCACTCTTTGACAATTTTAAATAAAAATGTAAAAGCGTTGTAGTAGTATAAATATCATTGTTTTTTTTTAATAATATTTTCAAAATATAAACTCAGTTTTTATGGGCTCCCTCTTTTTAATAGATATATTAATATTACTACACTGTTTAATCTCACATATAGATCAAGCGCTTCTGTTAATTTTAAGCTGGTTTTAACTGACATTTTTGTGTATACATTCAATGCTGAGTAATTTAATCCACAAATTTTAATCCACTGGATAGTGAACGAATGAGTGAGATAAAATTGAGAATTTTTGCATTAATTTAATTAAAGTTAAGTCATTATATTTTATTTTTTATAATTGGTGCCACTTTTTTAACTCCTTGAACTAATTTTATCTCTTTATTTTAGCATTTAAAAAATTTTAATGCGTACAACTGGCATTTTGACTATCTTCTCCTGTCTGACCTGTTCGAGTTCATTGGATATGATTTTAAATTATTTATCAACTTTGTTAGTTTTTATTTCCCAATATACCTAAAAAGAACCTAAAATTCTCGTTTAGTTTTCCGAAGCTTTAAAGAAAAATTTAATTATTGTTAATTAGTGCGAAGGGCTTTAAATACTTTTAAGAAATTGACTGTAAAAATTCAAAAATAAAAAAAATCTGTATATTATTTTCACAAACAAATAAACTCAGTTAAGGGAATTTATATACTAGCTGGTACATGTAAAATTGATGCAACTTTAAAAACAATTTTAGCTTAATTTTTTTACATATTTTAGAGCTTTAAATTTTTAGTGTTTCTAATGTATATTATATCCTTTTTTTAAAGTTTTTGGAAGAATAAAATTATATATAACTTCTTAAGTTTGGCAGCATTATATATTGTATCTTCCTTGCCTTAAAGCTGCACTTTTAATATTGTCATGTTTTTAGCCTAGCGGGTTTGGATTGAATGGAATTAATTTGAGGATAGCACGAGGAAGAAAGGGAAAGAGCAATTCACGATTTTCTGGAAATGGAACCTCATATTAAAAAGTGCATTGGATAGTAAACCCAAAGATGACTCATAACAAAAATAAAGCTTCAATTTAAAAATCACAAGTAAGTTTTTGCGAAACCTCTCACTCATTAAGAAAATAATAAGCATGCTTTTAATGTGAAAAGTTAAAAAGGATGAATAAAACAAAGCAAAATTTGTGCAGTATTCTTCTTGGCAATATTTAAA
>JAOUZG010014576.1:22066-39985 GCA_026289955.1 Argiope argentata | reverse complement strand
AAGCTGTAAGTGTAACTTGTTTTTACATTTAATTTCATTACTTTTGCCAAGCTGTTTTAATGCTCTGTAAGCAAACTGATTTGTGCTATTGGAAGATTTGAATGTTTTTAAACTAATATGTGTAAAGAAAATATAGTTATCTGTAAATATGTCTGCATAACTATTCAAATTGCCTATTTGATGTTTCTATGTATATAGTAAAGAAGGTTCATAATTTTTATCATGTAAATCACTTATTTTTAATAGTTTGAAAGTATCTCATTTCTAAAATAAGAGGTTTATTTTCTGGTAGTCCCAAATGAGGTTCCATTTCTTAATTTTTTTGTTAATAGAATTTTTTTAAAAATCCTTGAAAAGACTTTACTATGTTTTTTGGTTTCTAAAATATTCTTTAGGTACCTTTTTTTCCCTCATCAAAAGTAATCATTTACTAAATTATGCCTTTAAAAAAGTTGTATCATTTTGGGTTTGATATCTTAAATACCTACAAGTTATTTGAAAACAGATATATTGTGTTATATTTGATAGAAGCAATTAATATAGCTACAAAATCATATGTAATGTAATATGCAATCCATAAGGATTCCAGAGTTACAACACGTTATTTAGGAACAAAAAGAACTTTAAAACATGCCACATTATGGAAAAGATATGCAAATTCCGTTTACTTTTTTTCTATTTTTCTATGATTAATTATCGATGTTACAAACATGAGAAAAATGTCTAGTTCTAAACTTCTCAGTTTTAATTAAATATATTTCTGCAATAAAATGATGTTAAATATCCAAATTTATGGAGTTATTTTATTTCTAAATATATTTCATTTATCACCAATATGATATATTTTTATCAATGATAGAGGCTATTATTCTGTAATCTTTATACTAAAAGAAGACATAAATGAGTTTCTTAAAATTATGTTGTAAATTTTTTTAAAAAAAACAAAAACTGAATAATATTACTATTTTTTCAGCATCATTTGAAATAGTTGTCAATGGTGTTCTTGTCTTCTCCAAATTACAAAGAGGCAAATTTCCTGATTTTAATGAAGTAAGTATATTTTTTTTGTTGTATATTTTATAAATTTATCTGTGGTTAAAATATTAGGAATTCTTAATCATTTATGTTGGATGAACTTAATTTTTTTAAATGAAAAAAGGTATCTATGACAGTTTCCAAAGAAATAAAGCAAAAAAGTTTATCATAAACATTTATGGACATCTATATTTTTCTTTTATATGAAGAAAAAGTTTGTAAATTTTGATTATCGATAATGCAGAAAACATAGTACAGTTTAAGATACACTATTTATATAAGAGTAATTAAGCTCAAAACCTAATTTAATGACAGAAATTGTAATTTTTGTTTTAATCTATCAAAATAATTAGGATTTATTTTTTATCTTAATTTTTGTAATTAAAATATTGAATAGAAGAAAAAAATCTTTGATCTGCATATTTTAATTGGCATCTTATATTGAATATAACCTTGTATAAAGTTATAGTAATTAACATCCTGATATTTCAAAAAGCACTGTGTATGACATTAATTCTTATTTTAATGCATGATTAAAATATTGCTTCTGCAGTGGCAAAAATCATATATATGAATTACTCATTCTCATATATAATATAGTCATGTTTGGCAGTATATTAAGAATGTCTTTTTTTTTAATCTGTTATCTTCATAGTAAAAATATCTTTTGTGAATTTGATTCAAATGCTATGGTGTTACAACTTTATGTAATAAACACATCAATTTAAATAACTAACAATCTTTTATATGGTATCTTATGCAGAAAGCTAAATGCTGGCAAAGTGATTGTTGTAAATGCTGCAATTACTTTGTGTTGTTTCCAATTTTTCCAAATTCACAGTAATTCTTACATTTATATTTCTATGTTCTAAATTTCTTTTTTAGTCGCAAAATCAAACTATAAGTAAAATTTATAATGAGTTGTTGTTTTCAAAAAATTGTAACTAAGAATTCTAGATCTTATGGTTTTTCTGTTGTCCTTAAATTCAACTTTTATCTGATAAAATCAATATAATTTATTATTTTTTAAAAATTATATAAAAAAACTCTTATTAAATTTATTTATATTGAAATATTATCATTAATATAGCTAAAACAAACTTGTTCTTATTATAACATTAAACTAATAATGTCATATTTTCCTAATTAAATAAATTTGTTATGACTTATTAAAATAGTATATTTTTTTATTATTGCAAAAAAAAAAAACCCAAGAAAATCATGATACAAGTAGAAATAAATATGTTATATAAATAAATTTTCTAAGATAACTTGTCTTGTTGGAAATAATATACTATCTGCTAAAACCTATTGAAAACTTGCATTGTGAGGCATGTATAATATATCCTTTGGCAACTCTTAGAAACAAGGTGCAAAAAAATTTTATTGGAAATTGAAATATATAGAAAAAGTTTTTTTTTTTTTATTTATACTTTTTATTCAGATTTTTTCTTCTTTTATTTCAATGCAAGACATTGCAGAATTTTTATTTGCTTTAATTTATAATTTAATATTTGTAACTGTGATATATTTTTAAGCATAACCTTTAGCCAAGTATTGCCATAACTATTTTATCAGCAAAAATTTCTGTATTAAAAAATTACTTTTAATCAGGATTAGCATTTTATACTTGAACATTTAAAATGTTATTTTTCGTGTATGTGTGCATATTTCACATTTGGCTTATTTATTCTTTGATTCCTTGCTTTCCTTTGATGCTATTTTGCTGATGCATTCATGCTTTGGCTCAAAAATCATAAAACAATTTTTCATTCATACAGTTTAGACAAACATTTGTTGTGAAATTATATAACTGCCAGCATTTGCAGTGGGCAAAAGTAATTGCTGTCATTTAAAAAATAAATTATAACAATTTTTACTTTCCAAGTTGTGAATTTATATTGATTTTAGTGTTATTAATTTCTTGCTTTAGGAAAGCACCATTGGTATCTAATTTAGAAATCAAAGTTGCTCTTTCCTTTAATGATAAAATCTCATTGGACATTAAAAAAAAAAACTATATTGTACCTTTATTTTGATGGAGTAATTTGTAACAAATAGAAAACTTTTCAAACTCCAGAAAGAATTTAAAAAATAAGAAAAATCAAGAAAGGAGATGGTGAGGGGGAAAAAAGAATAATTTGCTGATAAATTCTGTATTTATTCCAGATCTCAATCCATATTATCAGTGATATTAGCATTCTTAGTTGTGCTGAATATGACTTCTGATACTTTTCTAATTTCCTTGCTGGAGCATTTTATATCGTTGTTCTTTTTAAAATAATTTTATTATTTAAAAAAATGGTACTGTCAAAGTATTAAAAGAACATATAGCATTTTGATAAATTCTGTTTTTATGATGTTCTTTGATACTATTGATTTTAGCTGTGATAGTTTCATTTAACTTAGTAAGTTTTTATGATTTTTTTTCTTTGTTTTTAAGTTATCTTTATATTATGTTTAATCTCTTCAGACTTCAAATTTGAGATTTAATTTTTTTGTTTGTTTGATTGCATTTTAATATGCTCTCAATGTTTGCCTTACTTTTGATATCAATTAATCAGCTTTTATTTCTTCAACATTGAAACTACTAAAATTACATTTCTTTTTATTATTGTACTCTTGATATGGAAAAAGTAAACAATTATTTTATAAAAAATAAAAAGACACATTTTGAGAACAATTTTAAAATTTTGATCAATTATTTCATCTATTTGAAATAGGATGGATCCTTATTATTATGTAGGAAAAAACAAACAAAATTATTCATCTTAAACTGGTATAATCTGAAACAATTCAATGATGAAATATGGCTCATATATAATTTTTAAAATTCTTAAAATAATCATTATAATAATTTTAAAGGAAACGTAGGCAATTTAAAATAAAGATTTCAAACTAGTAAAATTGTGTTCAAAATCAGTAATTTTTTTGCCATTATTTATATCATTCTATCTGCTTTAAAATTTTATTTAAGTACTAATTCTAAACTAGATCTCTTTTTTTTTTTTTTTTTTTTTTTTTTTTTTTAAGATTGTGGAAGTAGTTGCCTCTGCCCAAGCTGGTGAGGGAGTGAAACAGCTGTAATGAAAGAAGTTGCTATTCTAATCAGATGAAGTTGTTTGCTGAAATACTGACATCCTATTCATAGTGGATCCATCACAGATGCATGTGACAGCACCTTCTGTAAGGGTTACCAGGAAGGAACTAGATGTATTATCTGCTGGGGTGATACATGATAAAGATGTCAGTCTTTCAGCAAAGCAACTTTACTTATATTTTACTTTTATGTGCCACTTAACATGACATTTCCCACCCAATGATCTGAAGTATTTAATTTTACATTATTTTGATTTTAAGTGTTATTTATCAGATTGGTGATTTTGAACTATTTTATTTTAAATTTTTATTGAGCTCAAGTTATTTTCCTCAGGTTGTTTTTATGTAGCTTTTTATTTCTTGGAATCTTTTATGTACATTGTTATTAATTCAATGATTTGAATAAACTCATTGGAAGCATTATGAACTCAGCTTGTTTTTGGTTATTTTAAACAATTTTATTTTATAAAAATGGATGCATTTTTCATCTAATTTGAAAATTATTATGTATTTGTAATTCATTCTGAATTTAAAGCCATGCATTTCTGTCATCTAAATATTTCTATGTGATTCTAAACATAAATTCGACATAACCTTAAACATTATAAATGAACACATTTTAATTTTACTTAGCTTCTATGAAACGCCTTTTCATTCAATAATTTTAATTTGATGAGAAATGTTTTACAAATATTGTGGCTATTTCAATGAATTGTTTATTTTTTCATAAAAAATGATATTTTAGTATTTCATAGTGATTTTACTTGATATTATACAATTAAACATCTGTCTCCGGTTAAACATTTATAATTTAACATAATTCATTTTTCAACATTTTCTTTAAAAAAACATTCATTCTGCTGCCTTTTCCTAAATTAATTTTTATTTCAAATTTCAGTAATTCAGTTGATTTACTAATTTTTAAAATCTATCTTATTTGAATAGTTAAATCTTTTCACTGACATTATTTTTAAAATTATTATTTATATTATTTCTTAAGCATTTCAAATAAATTTCAGTTTGTTCGTTTGTCTGTGTATGCATGTCAGTATTAATATAGAATTTTGATGTTATAATTATGGCCTTCGTATTATGGCCAATTAATACTTTGTATTTCACTGAGCAAAATAGTCAGAATATCATTTAAATAAGAAACTATGCTAGTTTCATCATGACATTCCATGTCAAACTAAATTCTCTATTATCTTCTCATACTGGAAAGCATTTTAAATTAATAATTTACATTTGTTTTATTAATAAATGCTGTGAATGAACTTAATGCTTTTCTAAGATTATTCATTATATTTAATTTTGGCGAGATGTCACATTTTTAACTTTATTTTCATTGTTTTTGGAAATTATTTTTAAGCCTCATATTGATTTACATTTTATTTATATTAAGTAGTCTTATGCTGACTCGATTTTACACAAATTTTTCAGTTTAAATTGAACCACATTTGCATTCAAATGTAAGTAACTGTGTAATTAAACTTTTAAAGGAGTAACTTAACTTTTCTAACCTTAATACAAAAATATGTAACTAATTCTAATTTCAGATAATGCAACACATTTGAATTGTATTATATTGTTTTTCACACATTTAAAGGCGTGAAATTTGGTAATTAATAAATTACTCGGAGCATTTGGTATATTGCTTAATATTTTAAAGATCTTTGTTTTATTATTTCTTTTTAAAATTCTATAAAATAAGAGTTAATTTTTCATAATGATGTTGGCTAGCGAATATAAAATGCTTTATTTAATATCAATTACTAGTTACCTTTGGTGATCAACTAGTTTGATATGATTATTTGTTATGTTAAATAGCATTTGAATTTTTTTGAATATAACTTTACAATTTTTGTGCAAAACATTACAAAACAAAAAATATTCAATTGAGTCTTCTGTAACAAGGCTAAATGTCTTTCCCAAGTTTTTATAAATTTTGATGGGAAATTATTTTTTTCTATTTTAGAAACCTTTCATGATTATGTTCATTTTTATTTTATTTTTAATTATGTACTTTTCTGATTCAATATATTTTTTTTAAAAATCACTAAGCTACAAATGAGAAAAAAAATATGAATTTTAAAAAGTTATCATCACTGCTTATATTTCTGAAATTTTAAACATTAGCTGTAATTTCTATCAAACTCAAAAATTTTGCTAACAGCATGCTTTAAACTGAAGCTTATTCAATACAGAAAAATAAGCTGAATCTTCATATCTCGATCATCAGATGTGGAATAAAATGATGTTGAAATCATAACATTGAAAATGCTCTTGGTTTTTCATTTATGTTGTGGAAAAATTTTTAATATATATTTTAAAAAGGAATTAATTTCAGACATAAAAATTACATTAAATAAATCAGTATCAATGGAAAGATAATTGTTTAAATTTTAAAATAATGTAAAAATTCACTTGTGCTGTTGCATTTCCAAGAATTATCATTGACAAGCATCAATATTTTAGATTAATATTTCATATATAATCTTTTCATGAGGAGTAATCCCACTTTCTAAAGTATTAATATTCCAAGTTTGATAGCTCTGGGTCAAATGGTCTGACATATAGAATGCTAATGCACAAACATGTGTTTACACCTTAATTATAATATAAAAAGTGAAAAAGCAAAGATATGCTGAATTTTGTTTCAGCAATGAAAATTTTGTTCTGCAAAATTGTATTAAAAAATTGAATAGTTTAAATAATATTATTAAAAAGGTAATTATTTGATTTTTTTATATGTTATAAAAAATTTTGTTTTGTATATTTGAGTTGTGACCCCAAATTTTATAACCTTTTAAAACATCATGTAATAAATTTCTAAAGGGCAGTTTTTCACTTATTAAAAAAATAACTACAAAATTTGGTAACTTCAGCTCGAATAGTTTGCCCATTGGAGCGTTTTATTATATTTTTATTACTAGAAGATATATTTGTTTTTTGCCTATAAAATGCTTTATCACTCCCTGTTAAATTAGTCCTTGTTTTAAAATCTGACAATTCTGTGGTCAATTAGCTCCAGACATATGCACCTTTATTAAATCTTGGTTGAAATGAATTTCTACTCTTTAATTGAAATAATGTGCAATTGAATGAAGTAAAGTGCATTGCATTGTTTGAATTCCTGCGGGAAGTTATCATTATAAACTGAATTATGTAAAACACACACACACACATATATATATATATTTGAAAATTGTTAATATCAGTTGCACAATGTATGGAATGCCATCTCGTATTCCTATACATATGATCATTTCAATCACTGAATGGTTCATCAGACATAACAAAGTAACTTTTAAATGAAATATTTACAACTATATATATATATATTTAAATCATTTCCAGAATGAAATAATTTAGTGATACATATTTTCTTGTTAAGAAGTTTCTTTCTTTATATACAAAATTTGTCAGTAATTGTAATTTTTTATTGAAACTGAATATGTACTTAATGATTATTTTAAAAACTTGTCTTATATTATTAACAAAGAATATTTCCTCTCTCATTCTTTTAAAATTGATTACCTTTTAAAAACAATGTATTTTAAGAATTCAATTTACCTGATTATAGAAATTTTGATAGAAAAAAATTAATGGGAACTAAAATTAAAGTAGTTATATTTACCACTTTCAGTTTTCTTCTTTATTAGTTGCATGAAATATTATTGTATTATTATTATCAGAATAGATTATATGAATTAATCATCTCAGAATATATTATATGAATTAATCAGCTAATTGACAGTGGTGGGGAAAATGAAATCCTTTATTAAGGTTGACGAAATAAACAATCAAAGATGAAACTCCCAACAAATAACCGAGTAAAACCATTTTTTAATCAACTAATAAGGAAACAAAGTTGAAAAATATATAAAATCCAGATATTATTTTGTTTCCAGTTGCTTCAGGCAATGATCCATTGGTTTACTCATTTATATTTCCTTATTAAGAAAAAACTAAATAATGTAATAACAAATGTCAAATTAATATAATTTAAACAGTTTTAACATTACACCTGATGTGGCGGGGGAGACCATTTGGTATTCCCATCGGCAACCGCTATCTTCTCCTTCATCAGCAAGAGTCTAAATTTTTTTTACCATTTCAGGACATTTGTGAAAGATGTGGCGTTAACGAACATTGTAATTTAAAAGCCATCTTAAAGTCAATATGCTCTAAACAACCGAAATATCTAAATAAGGTTTGACACTAAAATCGACTAGGTGATAGATAAATATGATGTATTTTTCAGATAGTTTTTGGTTGGTTCACTAAGAATCTAATGCGATGGATAGTGACGACGTAAGTACTCGGAATTGTCAGACATTCAAATGTCGTTTATACATCTGATAATTCGCAGTGGTTTTTGGCAGTATAAATGATAATCAAGATTTCTCATTTTTAAAACTAATTTTGGTTGGTTGTCTAACAACTCGATGCAGTGGATGCCAATGAATGTAGTCCGCAGAAATTGGCAGAATCTAAATTTTAAAAATAGCTAAATAATTTAATGTTCTTTAATTAAATGTAAAATGAATTATTATGAGTTCTTTGTAATGAAATTAGAGAAGTTTTGCTTGCCCCTTTACCGGATTAATTTAATCCAGGGGTTCTCAAAAGGTGGGTCACGAGATCTGGAAGAAAAGTTTTAAAAAAATTAATTTATTGCTGTAGTTTTTATTAAAAAAAAGAGAACACGTAATGGTTTTCACATGCATACCAGTTGGTTTTTGTGTTCCATTAGTTAATGGGATACATGAGCTTGTTCGGAATTAACTAAATTTTTGATGTCTGGAAGGACCTTTGTAACACACAAAACAATGTCATTTTCCAGTGTCAAACGATTTCTTGATTTTGTTTTTAAATTTATCATTATGGAGAATCCTTGTTCACAGTTGTAATGTGTAGAAAATGTCATCAAAGTTTTTAATGCTGTTGTGGACAGTTCTGGGTATTCCTTCTTAATACGTATCCAAAATTTGTCGATATAAGCCTTGTTAAAAGTTACTTTAGCTGACTGGTCACTTCAAATCTCCATCAGTTGATCATGATGACGGGCACTTAGCTCAGCTTTTGTTACGGCTTGCTCACTGCACGGATTGACTATCCACACAACCCCACTCATATCCTTAACTGGAATGCACTCTGTAAACTGTTCATTCAAAGTTAGGAGATGAGATTATTCTAGTAAGGAGAGAGACGAATTTTCAAGGGAGGTGGCACCAATACCCGACACATACTCTACGAACTCTTGAGTGCGTGTAAAATTTTCAAAATCTGTGTCTAAACTTTAGACAGAGTTAAAACTTTGGGGGGGGTCTCCAAAATACTTAGTCTAAAAAAGGGGGCGCAATGTCTAAAAGTTTCAGAACCCCTGTTTTAGTCTCCTCTGCCGTAGACAAAATTTCTACCTATACATTATACGATTTCAATTCTGTCAATAAGATGACCTCTTAGTAGTCGGTGAAGACTTTAGCATATGGTAAAGTAATTAAACAATATATTTTTAATGCTATCGTAAATGCTGAAAAATATTTGAATTTAATATAATAATCCTTTTTTTATCATTAAGGGCGTGAAATGCGAATATTGGATTATTGCAGTGCTTTTTTTAAGTAACCTTATTTGATCAACTGCCAGTTATAAAATGTTATGAACTCTTTTGCACACACTAGGATGGATTCCAACTAATGGTTTTGGTAGGAAATTTGTTGCGTGTATGCAATTTTCGTGCCAAAATATATAGTAAATTTTATTCGCTTAACTTGCAATGTTTCTGAGTTATCCTTTTCATATATAGAGGAAAGACAGAACTTCCTAAAAGTTTCCAGACTAAAACGGTAGAATTTATCGAAATTTTGAGATCGAAGTTTCCGACAATTACTAAATTTTCGCATATTATTCGTCGCATATGAAGAAATGAAAAAAAAATCAAAGAAACTTCCTTCAGATATCACAATTCTTTCATAGAACACATATCTTTTTTTTTTTTAATTTAAAAATAACATATTTGGTTGGGAACGAAAACAGCGAATGAAATCAAAAAGTATTTGAGAAAATAGAATTTTCGTTATATTTACATAATTTTTAATTCTGCTAATTTAGAAAAGTTGGTTGCATAAAATAATTTTTGATTCCAAGTTATAAATAACAGCCTTATAACATGTGGTCAAAAATTTCTGATATGTATACACTGCAAGTACAGAATGAAAGCAATGACTTTTTTACCTTTCTATTCCTTTTAAAATTTGGAACACTTTTTCTATAAATGTTTTCTAAATTATTAATAGATTGATAACATTTTAATAACATGACTTTTGAGTTAAAAAAAGTCGCTTATACATGTATAGAACACATTACTTATCAGACGTCACGTCTAAGATTTTATCAAATTTTCCCAACCATTTTTTCTTCCGAGGAAAAGGGTAGATAAATTCATGTTTATAAATTTATTTATCTTTCGTATAGTGATACGTATATTTAAGATTAGATGTAGCCTACGTGTGAACTTTCGCCCAGCACATTATTCCGTTTACAAGAGAGAAGTTGTGCTCAAATTTCTATAATAAAATGTATTGGTTGAATGTATTCATAATTGGCTGTAAGTAAGATTTATCCTTTCCTACTATTAGTTCTTTCCTACCATTAGTTCACATTCGCATTATATATACCTTGTTCAAATTTTCAATCGTTTATATAATACTTTTTATGCATCCACTCAAGTTCGAATACATTTTTTTAAACTTACAGTAGATGACACCTTATGTTAATACAGTTTTTTTTTTCAAATATTAATTCATCAATTGAATTTCTTTTATTTTTAGTACTTTAAACTGAGTTTTATTAGTTTGTAATGCAAATTGCAATCAACAGGCAGTAGCTCAATCGGTAAAATGCAATGATTTCAGCATTTTTCGCGTGAAGGCGAATTCTGTTCTAGCAAAGATCAATAATTTTTTGATAAATTATTTATATTAATTGTAATTATTTAATAAAAAGTAAATAAAATAAAAAAAATTCTCTTAGTTGAACTAAGTAGGAATTGACTTTAAAATTTTTTTATGACTTGTTTTTTGAATTAAATTTAATAATGTTTTTTTACTAGATTATGTTTGGAAAGATTTATTTGAAGATATTGATTTAAAATATTGCATTGCAATCAGCTGAAGTTTCAAAAATTTAAACTATTGCTTATATTAATTTTTAAGCTAAGCAAAGAGTAATCCTCTTTAAAAGAATAAGTTGATATTTACTGTGTTATGACAGACAAAAAAAAATGAAAAGAGAAACGATATGTTACTTACTGTGAGATTTTTCAAACAAACTCATTAACTTTAAAATTCATATGAAAAAAAAAAAAAACTGATAAAGAATTGTGGACTATTTACTTAAATAAAATTATCAAAAGTCTCGAAGTTTTTTAAAGTCTATCAAAACAAATTCTTTCACTATAAAAATTTACATTACTTTTGATGAAAAAATAAAAAGCTCTGTGGAAGATATTGAAGGTAAGGATTTACTCTTAAAGGTAAAAAAAGGTAGATTTATCTATCTTAGAAGAAACAGAAATTTAGCGTTCACAAGGGAAAATCATATAGTAAGCTCAACTATTAATTCTAGCATACTTATTTATTTACGTTAGTATGCAGGGAAATCATTTACAACTCCTTAGTACGGCTTTATCATATTCAGGGATTTGATAACAGGAAATCTAGATGTAAGTTCCCACTGAACATACGTCTTGTCATAATTCCTGACAGAATCAACACTCTTAGTCGCCCTTATCATTAGGGAACAATACCAGATTGCCCTCACACCTTTTTAGTGCGTCCTCAACGACATTCGACCGCTAGATTCTGCCTGTGCATTTGGACCACACCTGGAAAACAATCTCCTTCTCCTTCTCTCCCCTGAACAAAATTTACTTCAAATCATATTTTGTTAATCTAAAAGCATTTATATATTATTAAAATATTTATTAAAAACCAAATGAATATGTATATATATATATATATATATATATATATATATATTAGAATTTCAATTTCTCTTGTTTTTTGGACTATGACGGGACTTTTGGAACTGCTAATGATCGATCTTTCAATGACCATAGACACACTATAAACACTAAAATTACATAAATTAAAATGATCCTATATCATTTTTATCCTATTTCCAACCACTAAACTGTTTCCCTAATCTACTTTTAATGCAATTTTGACTTTGGGAAATAATTTGATATTCTTTATCTAATTACTGAGAAGACCAATCTGTTGAGTTGTCTTCAAAATCCGTTTTCCAATGTTTATAAATTCTTCTGCCTTCTCTGATTGTTCTGATTCAACTTAGGTCCTTGACTGACTCCGCACTTTAAGTACGTCTCTCACAGAATTTTTTAAAAAGAGTCTTGTACTGTATATTTCTTATCTGCGTCTAGCTAAATGCGCTGATGATGTTATGGATAACTTCTGCTGCTTTCAGGGCAAATTTAAATTTATACAGTAATATTGTGCTGATTTGATAATTTTTTTTTCATCTTTGTTTTCAAAGTCGAAGGCAACAGAGAAAAATATAGGATTCAAAACCACTCCATATAAAGTTAAAGAGGAAATTTTATTCTTTAAGGAAATATATGTTAAGAAAAATGTTTAAAAAATTGATTTTCTAAATCTGCAATCGAAAATCTAGAAGCGGAAAAAAGTCACAATTATTTTTGTATAAAATGAAAAATATTGAAGAAAAGGAATAAATTATGTTGGGTTTTTTGGTAAACAACCAAATTTTTCCTGAATTTTATTAATACATTATAAATGTTATAATATTATGACAATAAATATTATAATATTATTAGAACATTATAAATATTATAATATTATTAGAACATTATAAATATTATATTATTATAATATTAGTAGTAGTTAGTTTTCCTGGTAAGGAAAATTGTTTTGCCTATAGTTCAGATGGATGCCGAGTTAATAGGCCCCCTCCACTCCTAGAATAAACTTGGTGATCATTTGGTAGTAAAATCGAAGATTCCTGAAAGGTCAAGAATTTTTGCAACAAATCCATTTGGACTCTAGTTACGGTATTCTTTCTAGAAGCTTTTTTCTATCTGTTCCTGAAATCTATAAGAGGCTGGGTGATAGCCCTACTAACACGAGATATTTACTCTACGATGTTTGATATTCTAAATGCCAACCAATATCGGGAAAATAGGGTTGAAATGTTATGAGACATTTGATACTTTTAGGGAAAGATATAGTGAGTCAGGAGTTGAGTTCACCTGCAGTCAATTTTGATGTATTGAAAGTAGCAGGCGATTCAAGGACTGTCATAAATAGTTGAGCGAGTTTTCTTTCCTGCGACTTCTTTCTGAGTCGTTTATATATATATAATACTAGTTTATATATATATAATATAAACTAGTATTATATATATATATATATAAACTAGTATATATATATAATACTAGTTTATATTATTTCAGTAATTGTCGGCTTGGCGTCATGTGACTTCGATTGCTTCGATAAAGAGTCCAGCCCCTGCAGACCACAATTGCCAAAAGATGAAACCTCAACTCTTGATGATTATTGCAGGTTAGCATATGTTTCAAAAATGTATTGTTCTTTCCCTTTACTGGTTGCTGAGTTAACAACTACATGGCACTGTTAGCAAGGAACTTTACATTTCTCAAAATTATTTGTTTCCATGAATTTAAAAGACTTTATGAACCTCTATTTTAACTATTTTGGGAATGAAATGGCAAAAATTTATCCTAGCCGGGGAAAGCGCATATATATATATATATATATATATATATATATATATATATATAACCATGTCAGAACATGATGTTGGTTTTGTGATGAGGTTTTTGGCATCAACAAAAATCCGTATGCGAGAAATAAAAATATTTTATTATCTGCACGAGCATCTCAAAAAAATCAGCTTTTAATAACGCGTTGCCATCATCTTTACAGAAGCTCTGATTTTAAAAAAAATAAGTTAAGGACTACAGCAAATAAAACATAGAAAAATGTCATTTTGAGCACCTGATTATATGAAATGAAATAAATAGGAAATGTGATATTTTTTCAAACAATAAACGCGAGACTAAGTTTTTTGGATCGTTTGCAGTACTAAAGCGACTCATTCAATGAAACCATTAAAATGAATAAAAATATAATTCAACTCGCACGAGCACGTGGTGCTTGGCCGTTCAAGAAATGATCTTCTGACATGATACATTAAAATATGCATAGTAGATTTCATTTTAATCTTTTTTCTTAGTTAAAAAATTGATTGAACACATCATAGCTAATATACAAAGCGAATCAGTCATAAAATTATCTATAATCTATAAAGAAGTTTATCTTATCGTTACTACCGACGAATATGAATAATAATTAAATCTAAATATTGATTGAAAACATTTCATTTTATAAATGATTCCAAAAATAAATTTTTCCCCTTCAGATCTCAGCTTCCTTTCATTAATTGTTTGAACAATGCTGCCAATAAATGCAAAAGTTTTCAAGAGGAAATCGAAAGCTGGTTTGATGCGGCAAAGGATGCCTGCACCGACGGAACTAAACTAAACAAAGGTATTTTAAAAATTCTATTTCCAACAACCCATTTTTCATTTAAATTCCTTTAAAAACCATTATACTGTATTTGTATATCCTGTTATAATAAAATGTTATGTATCAATATTTGTATTGCCCCGTTTCAAATAAACTTTTATTTTTAAAAATAAAAATAGAAGAAAATATTGAATGTATTCGGTACTTTATTTTTAAATTATTTTTGGCAACAAAAAAAATAGAAATTCCGACTGCGACTTCAAATTACACGTTGCTTCTGACGCATTTAACATGATATTGTTTATAAGCTGATACACCATTTGCTATAAATAGCAACAGCTCTGTGTGCTTTATATGACAGATCGTTGCACCTACGGCTCTCAGATTTTCCGTAAAATTTCTTCTGAATTAGTAAATTTATATATATATATATATATATATATATATATATATATATATATATATAGTTTTAATTTGATTTTTGGTCCAAAGCTAATGAGCTATTAGCATTTTCCTCTATAATTTTTTAACTTATTATTCTAAAAAATCTATTTAGCATTACTTTAAAATTCAAAAGATGTTTTTTTATTGATATCAGCTTTAATTATCTACATTTTTTTGTAATTTTAATACAAATTTTCAAAATATTTTATAACTGTACTTTTTATTGTTTTGGTTACTGTATTTGCACATATTTGCACTGCGATGATATTTTTAGAGAAAAAAATCGGATACACAGTAGCAAACACGGTTGAAGCTTATCCAAGAGCCCCACTTATAGTGAAGAGCAGCAAATCGCTATTAAACAGCAGTACAAAACACTCTTATAGAACTTATTGGAGATCAATGCTCTATAAAGAGACTTCCCTCAATAATTGTTCTTGGTTCACCTGCTTAGCTTCTGACTCTTTCTCACTTAAGTGCCTTTAATTTTTTGTAGTTCCGTGGCAGGACATCGAATGTTCTAGAACACTCAATGAATCTCAAGTCCTAATGGAGACATCTTGAAAGCTCCAGTAATTTCTCGAATCTTTGTTTACGTCACCTAATTTTTTGCCAGCCGACATCCTGACACAGGGATAGCGCGTCTTCCCTGTGATCTGTGATTCCTTGGCTCGGGTATGGTTTTTCTTCATATGCTCTATCTGTGAGATGCGTAAATGTGCCCCTGTAAAATGGGGCTGTGCAAGCGAATGTGATGTGTGAATAGCTAAGAAGTACTCTTGCGCTATTAAAAACGCTATTTAACGCTATTTTCTTACGCTATTTAAAAACAAGCGATACACCCTCTTCTTAAAATCGCTGACCACGACAGTGAACTTGCTCATGGCAAGTGCTATTAGAAACAGCAACAATAACAATTCTTTGAGAAATTTAAAGAGGTCATTAATCTGACACCCACTCAGGATTAGTCAGCGATACCTTTAAAACCTTTTTCTCTCCCGTGAAACTAAAAAGGGAAGCAATTTTCCAGATTCGGAACAGTTTTAAATATAATTTTGTATGCAAGCTGTCTTTGCTATAATAAACAGAAATATTTTTTTAAAAAAATAATATGTAGATAGGCGAATTAATCGTACAGTATTGCTATGCCTACAGTGTTTGGAATTAAGGACTCTATTTAACTTTAACTTTTTTTTCTTCTTCAATTTAGAACTCGACGCAGGCGCAGAGTGCATAAGCGGAGCTACCAGAGATGCAGAATGCCTCGTCGGCTCCGAAGAAGACTTGAAGGATGAACCAGAAGACAAGCAACTGTGCCAGTAAATATATTATAGCTTCTTACAATGAAGAAACAATTTTTCAGCTGACTGTAAGAAAATATTTTTAACACTGTAACAACTATTCTCGTCAGACAGGAAATACTTCCACATTTATAGTTAGAGTTTATTATGAGAAATACAGGGTGTTTCAGTAAACCGTTTCAGAACTTCTAAGAGGGGTAGGGTACATCCTGGCGAACCAAAATCATATACCCATGTGCAGTCAGAAATGCTTTCCTGTCACGGTAGGTGGCGTTGTTCGGAAAGTCCGAGCTTTCGTGCAGGGAATCTTCATTTCGCCCATGAACGCCAAGTTAGTAGGATGGATGATTACACGATCGCAGATTTGGCTAATATGCATTTGGCGTACGGGGCTGCAAATTGCAGTGGGCCAGCTGCACAGCGTTTGTACGCGGAACGATATCTTACGAGGCGTATTCCCAGTCATAATTTCCTTGCAAGACTTCACCAGAGGTTAGCTGAGACAGGTTCATTAGAAAGAGCTCGCAGGGACAGGCTAAGAACAACACGGACTTCACACGCAGAACAGAATGTGCTGCAGCATGTACAAGGGAATCCAAAAACGAGTACACGAAGTGTAGCAAACGCAGTCGGGGTTTCCCATAGCAGCATCTGGAGGATTCTCCAAGCAGAAGACATGCATCCGTTTCATGTGCAGCGTATCCAGTCACAGAAACCGGATGAATTATGTACTTCGTATTGCTTTCGCACAGTGGTACCTGGGGAAATGTGCTACAAACCCGCAGTAGCTTCCGGAGATATTTGAGATATGCCTGGAGTATTCCAGAATGTTCGGACGTGCATGCGTCGGAGATGTGAGGTGTGCATTGTAGCCAGTGGAAGAAACTTCGAACACTTACTTTAATCCATGTCCCTTTTGCTTCTTTTCCTGTATTATTAAAACGATTTCTCATTTAAAGTCTATTTTCTGTATGTTGCTTCTGTGTACAACACTGCTTCGGGAAAGCATTTTCGACCCCACATTGCTGTATGATTTCGAGTTGTCAGGATGTACCCTACCCCTCTTAGAAGTTCTGAAACGGTTTACTGAAACGCCCTGTATGTATAGAGGATTTAATATGAAATGTCCACAATTATAGGTTGCCTTTAAGGTTATTAAGTGTGACTAGGATTTCCCCTTGGAATTTCTACAAAAAAAATGCATACCATTTCTCTACGTGGAGATCCCGCAATGTTACTCATGCTTCTGTTCTTCCACTCTTCATTTCACATCCTTTTGAGGAGGTCGGAATAGTTCTTGGTGGTTAGTGACATGACAAACAGTGAACAAGCAGACAGGATCCTAATTGAGAATCTTTAAACCTTTAACCCTTTACTGCATGAATAATTAAAGCGTTGAAAAAAAATATTTCACGGTGGAAATAGCTTTATTTTATTGAGACATA
>JAOUZG010014576.1:1987-17066 GCA_026289955.1 Argiope argentata | reverse complement strand
TATATATATATATATAGGAGTCTAACAAAATCATCCAAAAATATTAGACCCTTAATATAGCAGGGTTTCAGTGGCGTGGTATCTAGAGGTTTTAAAAATATTTACGGGTTTAGTTTCTAAACTAAGATAAAAATAATGCAAACGGAGAATGAAGAGACTTCTTTTAAAAAAATAAAATAATTTATTTAGGATCAAATGGAAAATTTTTACAAAGGGGAGTATTTACAGGAAAATAGTAAATGGATTAAAAGAGGAAAATATTAAACAGAAAGTTATATTTTTTCCTCTAGGAGGTCGTTAGAAGTCTATGAAAACATTATATGACTGAAAAAATATCACCGCGTAGCTTTGCGAGCGGGAACGTCTTTATCGTACGGTGGTTAGAGGGCCTCTGCCTGAATATTTATTGTGACAGTTTTTCAAAAGCTCGATAGATGGCGTTGTTCTAGAATGCTGTATTAATTAAAATTATCATCCTCTGGGAAATGATCTAACCTTTTACAATTCTCGCTTTGAATTATGCCTACAATCGGATGTTGATAAAAGAAAGAAATGAAGGCTAAAATGATGGCTAAACAATATAGCTTCGTGTGATATCCTCCATATTTATATTGTTTAGAACTCTGGAAAGATTTTCAAAACGTTTTAATTAGCCAAAATATGGAATTATATATTTTTTTGACGATTACAATACTTTTTGTGCATTTGATATATGAGAAAGTAAAAAAACCGAGTTGAAGTATCCTTAACTGCATTCAAAATTTGAATTTTACTTCCACAATGATAAATGTTGTTATAAAATATATTCAAAAATATCTTTAATAATTTGACTGTAACGCGACTCGCCGTTTTTCCGTTATTTTCTAATTACTCTGAACTATTTATCTAAATAGATGACTCTTGCTTACTCTAGTTAACAGATAGCTAGGAAGATCTTTCATAGTTATAGGGATCGTCCAAATGCAAGAAATGTTAAAACTTGTTAACACTTGGTTAAAATGGGATGCAATGAATTACAAAAGTTAAATTGACATCAATAAATTTAAATTTTTAAAATTTAAGTCATTTGAGAATTACATTTGAATTGTATTGTTTTGACAGTTGTGGTGAAAAATGCCAAAATTTTGCATAATTTTTAATTAAAATAATAAAAAATTGCTCTATGATGTATATTTTCGCCTATCAAAGAGTGCCAAATTTAGAAACTCTAGATACAATGAGCTTTCCTATTGAACATAAAACAGATACAGGCAAACACAGGTTATACTTTATTATTAGTAGAAGAAAAATGTTCACGAAGGCTTAGTAGAGAAATGTCAGCTTCGAGACAGAGTTCAAGATCTAAAACCTGATACTACCAAAAATCATAAGAGTTTTGGTGTATTTTAAATCCATTGAAGTCCAACCCCCCCCCCCCCCCCCAAAGTGGCATGAAACAGTGTCCCTGTCCTGTTATCACGTTTCAAAATTACGAAGTCTTTCCATAAATAATCAGTTTTTCTCTGTTGCTGTATTGTGACTAATGGCACTTGACGTAGACAAGCCTCCACTGATACGATCAGTTAGCCCAGTTTCTGTAAATGGGATGTAATTATAACCGAACTAAATAAAAACAATATTCGAAACAAAAAATCCTTTTTCTAATGTCCCGTTAATTGATAATAATTTTCTAATGTCCCGCTAATAATATTTAATATTTTCGATGTTCGATAACATTTATTGTTTTCGTCGATTCATTTCCAAATCATTGACTTTATTACTGAAGAAGCAAAGAGTTATTTATCTACTGTTCAATATTCCTTTTCCACTTCAAGTCATTAAAAAGAAACTTTAAACAACTTAGATAAAGCAAAATTACTATCATTCGGGAGTTTTGAGTTGGGGTTTTGAATAATTGAAGACAACAAATAATGGGAGTTCGAAATAGCGCAGGCAATGAACATTAATGAGAATATCCATCTACATTTTTTAATCGCATATATTCTTCTACCTACTTTTATCATTATTGCACTATTATTATTATTTAATATGCTTCTTTGAAAGCAGATGCTTTTTAAAAAAGTTGACCTGCTTTTTACCAGTATTGCTTTTTCAAACTGGTTTAAACTATTTAATGATTTAAATAAGATAAATAATGACTTAAAAATAATAATGTTCTCACTTGATAACTTGAAATTTGCGATCGGAGATTTCATTTTTTTAAAAATTATATTCCATTTGCTTTTTTATTTAATCTTTACACTAGTCGTCTCTGGTGAAAGCCGGTTCACCAGAAATATTTCTTATATTTAAATTAATCGTCTAGATACAGTTTCAAGTTCATCACTCCGTCACATTGTCTACACGATAGCCGCCATTTTTTTGAATTATCTAACATTTGTTCTGATAATTGTGTACATGAACTTTTCTAATAAATATTCGTGGCATTATAGTCCAGTTAAGAATGCAAAAACGCAGTCCATTTATTCTCTAGTATTGCTACATCCTTTACAAGATAAATAAAAAAAGTGTATTTACTTTAATTCAACTATCTTAATCATAATCTGTTGATAAAGATTCCATATGGAAAGACAGTTATTGTAGTCATCTGTGGCACTTGCCATGGACAAGCTTTGAAATGGGCATCGAATAGCGGGAAATGTTAGGATTGTAATAAATGATGATGATGATGATGATAGAATGTTCGCTTTACAACGGAAGGAGTGTAGTAGCTTCTGAGAGTACGAACCCTTGAGCACCCGAGGGCAGAAGTCCGACTTCTGTTATTGTTGTTGTTACTTATGGCGCTTGCCATGGACAAGCCCTCTGCTAATACAGCAGCAGATTTTAAGTCGAAAGGAGCGTCACTTATTTATGAAATAGCTCCAACGAGGGCCAAGTTTCTTGCACAGCCCCATTTTACAGGGGGGGGGGCACATTCATATACCTTCCAGATAGAACACAGTAGAACAACCATGCCTGAATTGGAACTCGAACCCGGGACGACCAGGTCTCGGGAAAGATGCGCAACCCTTATGTCAGCAAGCCGACGAAAGGACAGTATATCATGTTATTACAATTTTACTCTGCACGTATCATTTATGTAAGTGAATGTAGTAAAATTTCGCTTCGACTGATAGTTTTTTATCATACCCAAAAGAATTCTAGGCAATGTATGTTAATGAATGAACAGAATGGATTAAATTTGTCGGCATTTACTCCTACTACGTCCTAAAATAAAAACATACTATAAAATTTCAAACATAGCGATATGAACATAAAAAATGATGTTAATCCTTAATCATTGCACCCTGGTTCATGCATGCTGGTGCATCTATCTATCTATCTATCTGCCTGCACCCCGATGGTTCCTTTGCCTCACCTTTCAAGATTATGCATCATTTTGAAGTTTTATTCATTTTTCAAATTTAATTGTTAAAAATGCCTACATAATGCTTAAGAAATGTAGATTAATTTTTCAAAGAAATTCGACTTAGAAGAATTATATATATATTTATTTTTAACAATAAATAAATCTTTGTATTAGGTGAAAATTTTGGATCTAATTATTTTTCGGAGTGCAGAGGGTTAGTATTAAATATTTTAAAAATTCCAGAAGTGGGAGAAAATAATTGCAAAAAATTCATGAAGCATCTCAAGTATTCTGTAAATTCAATGTTGAATTGACAGAACATCACCTTTCCGCGATGGATATTGTCATCTAATTAGAGGACAGAGAAATGAAGGTGCATGCATTAAAAAAGGGGAAAAAATCGAGATCTCAAGATTTTAGCAAAGCTACAAATAACAAAAATTGCAGCATATTCTGCAGCAGATGCACAATAAAAAAATGTGGCGCACCCAGTTTTACGTTTTCAATAATATTCAAGGATTTGTCTTACTTAAAAGGATTCGGTATTTCCAAATATTGTTTTTTTTTAAATTGCCCCTCTAAAAAATTTTTGGGAAAAATCAAGTGGTTGACATTCTAATTTTTCATTAAGCAAGCAACTAATGATTTCCATCAGCCATCTTTTACAAAGCACTTCTGCATTTTATATCGCAAAAACAAAAATTCCGCCTTAACCATTTTTAAAAATTTTTAATATAAATTTCAAGCAAAATGCCATCTCCTTACCTGAAGCTCTAGTTGCAATGCAAATGCATACGAAACCTTTCTTACTTACAAAAGGGAGAAAGTTGTGTTCGTCGACGTGTGCTCCGGAATCGTCGTACTAAACTTTTGTCGAGTTAGCAATAATCAAAATTCTCGAATACCACAAAATTACATACAGACATCATGTATTATACAATACATATAAGCATTTCTTTCATAATTTCAAAATAAACTCTCTTTATCAGAGATAAATAAATACTTTGAAGAGCATTTTCGGATTTCCATCCTGTATTGCTTCATTATCGTTAAGTGGCGTTTACATGAGGACAGCTATTGCGAGCAGTGGAAGATCACGCCTACCACGGAAGATCAAGTGATCCCAACTAAACAATGGGAAATAGTTAATCCGATGAGAAAACCATTTGTCGCCGTCCGATTGGAGTCACGTGATGTTCCTGAGTTAGGCGTGGTCTTCCACTGAGTTGGCCTCGTTTGAATACTGCTTTACTGATGAATGCAACGTGTTTTAATACACTTCAATGACTGGGTAACACTTCTTTGGTTCAAAAAATCCGTTTTTTAGATTCACATAATGATTTAAATCTTATTACATACGTATAGATTTAATTAGGGGCCATGGCCATTCCTCTGTTATGCCTAATGCATTCAAATTTCCGTTTAGTTTTATTGTATTGTAATAGATGGCGCCATGGGTCCTACTAATCGAAAGTGCCAAGTCACATGACCATAAGTTTTAGGAAAATGCCAAGCTGTTGAAATTCACGCTGGTTCTTTTGAAAGAGGAGTTTTCATCCCCGGTAACGATGAGTGTTTAATAATCCTACCTACGGTGGTAGTTAGTTTTGCTAAGTGCATACATCTTGTTAGGCTTCACTCTTTGGTGCCATCTAAGTATTTTAACTTCTAATTTTAATGTCATTAACCTTCCCTGTTTTAATTGTTACTGTTTTGCAAATTTGTTTACTGTAAATAAATTAACTGCTTTTTCTTTAAACGTTGCTTCTTTTCTTAATCAGTGCCCTAAAACACTGATCCAAATGGGACTGAACAAGCATTTTGTTCCACTATATTAGTTCTACATAAATTATTCTATATATAGACATCGCTGAAGGAGTGGATATTATGCTCATCTCTGAGAAAGATTGTTTGATTCTTACTGGCCAATATTCTGCGCTTATATTCATGAAGACTATTACCCATCCAATCTCCAAATCGAATTCAATGTTCGGCTTCATAACTACATCATTTATAAGATCAGATCAAAGAATAACTTATCTCACTGCTACTCTATCCGAATATCGCTTGGAATGAACTATTATTTAGTAAAAGTTAAGGAAAATATCCTTACCACTAAATCCTTTATACTGATAAAATATCTTTTCCACTGATCTCTCCGGGAAACACTGTTTGCAAAAAAAAAAAAAAAAAAAAAAAAAAAAAACCCTTGAATCAGATTACTGTTAAATGATTTTTGAAACAAAAATATTTCGCTACATTTGAGCATTGATACAATATCATCCTGGACCAAATATCGAAAGACATTTACTACATCGAGACTGACCAGCAAAGTGGTTATAACACCAGCATTGATGAATTGTTAATTCTCGAAAAGATCCAAAATTCTATCAATGTAATGATGTTAAGGATGTAGAACAATTAACTTTTTCTTGCAAAAAGCAGTTTTGATTGTAAAGAGGGATTTTAGACTAAACTTCAAATTAACAAACCAGAAAATATTCTCAGTAATTACGTATTATACCGTCTTCGCCAAAGGTTTATTAATTCATTGACGATGGATTTAAATTTTTGCGATAAATATCACCAGATTATACCATTTCCGGATTGCCATAATTAGCGGGTTAGCAACTCATTGGCGACGACTTCAGATATTTGGCGATAAAGTTGGACGGTATAATACGTAAGTACCATATTCTCTTTAAACATTTTTTTTTTGGGGGGGGGATAAAAACTTATCTTCAAGTCAATTTATAAATAATGAAAACTTTCAGTATTACTTTTTGGTTTCATCGATATCTTTCGTAAGAGGGAATAACAGTAGTTATAATTACTTTTTTTCAAACAAAAATATCTTTCTTTTACGTTTTGACGTACTTCTACTGAAACTTATTAAAAGACGTATTTTTCTAGATATTTTAAAATTATTACGAATTAAAATCAAATTAATCTTAATATGACGAATTAAATTTGTTTGACATCAATTTCTGTTGATTATATTTCGACATAAGAGAGCCGACGTCATTTCAAGAGGAACACGCCTTCCTCGTAATCTGGGCGTCCTGGTTTCGAGCATTGTTATTCTTCATCTGTTCTATCTCTGAGGTGTGTAAATGTGCCTCCTCCCCACCCTCCATAAAAAGTGGATGTGAAGCGTGCGTACCTAAGACGTACTCTTGACTCTAGATGGCGCTACTTAAAATCAAGAGATGCACTATCGGCTTAAAAATAACTGACTGTGTCAGCGAGCTTGCTATGGCAAATGCCATTAGAAACAACAATAACGAAATAAGAGAATATAGCTTTTGTTGCTGTAAATACGAAACCCATCATGGATATATATCAAATTTTCATAATAAAGAAATTTGGCGTTCTTCTACAAATCTAAAGCATGTGTATTCTATTACAAATCTAAAGCGTCAAGGATTTGAGGGGAAAGCTATTTTTAAAACAGGAAAAAGAAAAGAAGCAAAGACACTTTACATCAACATCTTGAAAATGAAACATTTTTATTCCTCCGTTAGTCTCGGTTGAGTATGATGTCTTGACAGATTTTCAGTTGGTATTTAATCATCGGCTCGTACACGGCGAGGAAAGAGTCCGCAACATTCCTTCCGCATGAACTTTCCACTTTCTGGTAGAAACAATCCGTTACGCTTTCAAATTGCCTGAAAAGAAATTAAGAATCCATGCATTCATTTCATTTGTCACGATCATGCTGAATTTTACTAATCATACCATTTAAAATAATTTCGAATTCTGACATAAATATTTATCTCAGAAATCGAA
The DNA here is from genome assembly GCA_026289955.1 of Argiope argentata. Classification (NCBI taxonomy): domain Eukaryota; kingdom Metazoa; phylum Arthropoda; class Arachnida; order Araneae; family Araneidae; genus Argiope; species Argiope argentata. The sequence continues at coordinate 9,925 of JAOUZG010014576.1, read as the reverse complement.
ATTCTGAAATTTTACAAATAATTTGGTAAAAATGTATAAGTATTTTGAACTCTTGTAATTTTTTATGTCATGACATAATTGGGATGCATGAATGACGAATAAGTAGTTTTTAAGGAAAATCAAATACAAGTGCGTTATAAACGAAGTGTTAAGAAAAGAAATTCAAAATACTACTGAGTATAATGCAGTTAGCTGTCATTTACATGCACTGAAATTTTGTTCAATTATATTTTTAACTAGTATTGAGAAAGAAGAGAATGCATCCAAAATGGGCAATATTGCATTATTATTGAAGATATTATCTCATATTCAAAACAAGTAACATAAAACAAATTTTTTAAAATTATTTTCTACTAAAGTTAGCAAAGAAGAATTTTATTTTAGTCACCTTTTATTAAATAATTACAATTAATACAAATAGGTATATAAATATGACAGAATCACAATATTAAGCGGCAAAATCAAAGGCGATTTTCCTAGCAATTTTCCATTCTCCTTTCTGTATATGATGTTCGAAATCGAAGTCTAAAGGATGCGAATCCAACGCCCCACCAATCAGACTATCCCGGCCTGACAGTCACAATTACTTTGATTAATTAATCAAAAAATTATACTAGAATTTTCTTGAATTTAATTATACTTGAATTTTCAACGCGCGTTGAAAATTCAAGTATAATTAAATTCAAGAAAATTCTAGTATAATTTTTTGATTAATTAATCAAAGTAATTGTGACTGTCAGGCCGGGATAGTCTGATTGGTGGGGCGTTGGATTCGCATCCTTTAGACTTCGATTTCGAACATCATATACAGAAAGGAGAATGGAAAATTGCTAGGAAAATCGCCTTTGATTTTGCCGCTTAATATTGTGATTCTGTCATATTTATATACCTATTTGTATTAATTGTAATTATTTAATAAAAGGTGACTAAAATAAAATTCTTCTTTGCTAACTTTAGTAGAAAATAATTTTAAAAAATTTGTTTTATGTTACTTGTTTTGAATATGAGATAATATCTTCAATAATAATGCAATATTGCCCATTTTGGATGCATTCTCTTCTTTCTCAATACTAGTTAAAAATATAATTGAACAAAATTTCAGTGCATGTAAATGACAGCTAACTGCATTATACTCAGTAGTATTTTGAATTTCTTTTCTTAACACTTCGTTTATAACGCACTTGTATTTGATTTTCCTTAAAAACTACTTATTCGTCATTCATGCATCCCAATTATGTCATGACATAAAAAATTACAAGAGTTCAAAATACTTATACATTTTTACCAAATTATTTGTAAAATTTCAGAATTTCGATTTCTGAGATAAATATTTATGTCAGAATTCGAAATTATTTTAAATGGTATGATTAGTAAAATTTAGCATGATTATGACATATGAAATGAATACACGGATTCGTTATTTCTTTTCAGGCAATTCGAAAGCGTAACAGACTGTTTCTACCAGAAAGTGGAAAGTTCGTGCGGGAGAAATGTTGCGGATTCTTTCCTCGCCGTGTACGAGCCGATGATTAAATACCAGCTGAAAATCTGCCAAGACATCATACTCAACCGAGACTAACGGAGGAATAAAAATGTTTCATTTTCAAGATGTTGATGTAAAGTGTCTTTGCTTCTTTTCTTTTTCCTGTTTTAAAAATAGCTTTCCCCTCAAATCCTTGACGCTTTAGATTTGTAATAGAATACACATGCTTTAGATTTGTAGAAGAACGCCAAATTTCTTTATTATGAAAATTTGATATATATCCATGATGGGTTTCGTATTTATAGCAACAAAAGCTATATTCTCGTATTTCGTTATTATTGTTTCTAATGGCACTTGCCATAGCAAGCTCGCTGACACAGTCAGCAATTTTAAGCCGAGAGTGAATCTTTTGTTTTTAAGTAACGCCATCTAGGGTCAAGAGTACGTCTGAGGTACCCACGCTTCACTTGCACGTTCACTTTTTATGGAGGGTAAGAAGGAGGCACATTTACACATCTCGGAGATAGAATAGATGATGAATAACAATTCTCGAACCCAGGACGCCCAAATCACGAGGAAGACGCGTTCCTATTGGCAGGACGTCGGCTCTCTTATGTCGAAATGTAATCAACATAAATTGATGTCGAACAAATTTAATTCGTCATATCAAGATTAATTTAATTTTAATTCGTAATAATTTAAAATTAAATTTTAAAATATTTAGAAAAGTGCATATTTCAATAAATTTCAGTAGAAGTACGTTAAAACGTAAAAGAAAGATATTTTTGTTTGAAAAAGTAATTATAACAACTGTTGTTTCCTCTTATGAAAGATATCGATGAAATCAAAAAGTAATACTGAAAGTTTTCATTATTTATAAATTGACTTGAAGATCAGTTTTTAGCCCCCCTCCTCCCCCCAAAAAAACTAGATTAAAGAGAATACCTATGTATTATACGGTCCAATTTTGTCACCAAATTTGAAGTCGTCGCCAATGAATTGTTAAATCGCCAATTATGGCCATCCGGCAATGGTGTAATCCGGTGATATTTATCGCAAAAATTTAAATCCATCGCCAATGAGTTACTAAACCTTTGGCGAAGACGGTATAATACGTAATTACTGAGAATATTTTCTGGTTTGTTAATTTGAAGTTTAGTCTAAAATTCCTCTTTGCAATAAAAAATGCTTTTTGCATGAAAAAGTTAAGTGTTCTACATCCTTAACACCATTACACTGATAGAATTTTGGATCTTTTCGAGAATTAGCAGTTCATCAATGCTGGTGTCATAACCACTTTGCTGGTCAGTCTCGATGTAGTAAAGTCTTTCGATATTTGGTCGAGGATAATATTGTATCATTGTTCAAAATGTATCCCTGGGGGTGAAATATTTATGTTTCAAAAATCATTTAACAGTAATCTGATGCATCAGTGTAATGGTGTTTATTTTTATTTTTGGAAACAGTGTTTTCCGGAGAGATCAGTGGAAAAGATATTTTATCAGTAGAAAGGATTTAGTGGTAAGGATATTTCCGTAACTTTTACTAAATAATATATTATTTCATTCCAAGCGATATTCGGATAGAGCAGCAGTGAGATAAGTTATTTTTTGATTTAATCTTGTAAATGATGTAGTTATGAAGCCAAACACTGAATGCTATTTGAAGATTAATGGATAATAGTTTTCAAGAACATAAGCGCAGAATATCGGCCAGTAAGAATCAGACAATCTTTCTCAGAGGTGAGCATAATATCCACTCCTTCAGCGATGTCTATGTATAGAACTAATATGTGTAGAACTGGGCGGAACAAAAGGCTCATTCAATCCCATTTGGATCAGTGTTTAGGGCACTGATTAAGAAAAGAAGCAACGTTTAAAGAAAAAACAGTTAACTTGTTGTTGTTACTTATGGCACTTGCCAAGGACAAGCCCCGCTGATACATCAGCAGATTTTAAGCCGGAAATATACGTCTCTTTTTTTACAAGTAGCGCCATCTAGGGCCAAGAGTACGACTTAGCTGCACACTCGTCATAACCCTTTTTAAGGGACGGACTACATTCATGCAAATTCATTCATACATCTCAGATCGTAATTTAGATATGGAACGAGAACGATCACCTTTGACCCAATACCCCCAGTGATATTACTCTCGATATGGAGGACTTTGCGACCACGAACAGATTTAACGAGCTCTAATCGCCACACACTCGGGGAATCTTTTGTCCGGTGAGCTTTGAACCCGTAACCTAAGGAGTACGAGGCCAACGCTCTACCAACCAGGCCATCCCAGTCCGATCAACTTAGCCACAGTTAACTGATTTACAGTCAAAAAAATTACAAAGCATTAACAATTAAAACAGGGTAGGTTAATTACATTAAAATTTAAAGTTAAAATACTTAGATGGCACCAAAGGGCGAAGTCTAACAAGATGTATGTACATAGCAAAACTAACTACCACAGTAGATAAGATTATTAAACATTCATCGTTACCGGGGACGAAGACTCCTCTTTCGAGAGAACCAGCGCTATTGCCAACAGCTCGGTTTTTAACTATAATTTATGGTCATGTGACTATGCACTTTCGATTAGTAGGACCTATGGTGCCATCTATTACAATACAATAAAACTAAACGGAAATTTGAATGCATCAGGCATAACAGGGAAATGGTCATGGCCCCTAATTAAATCTATACGTATGTAATAAGATTTAACTCATTATGTGAAGCTAAAAAATGAATTTTTTGAACCAAAGAAATGTTACCCAGTCATTGAAGTATATTAAAACACGTTGCATTCATCAGTAAAGCATTATTCAAACGAGGCCAACTCAGTGGAAGACCACCCTTAATTCAGGAACATCACGTGACTCGAATCGGACGATGACAAATGGTTGTCTCATCGGATTAACTATTTGCCATTGCTCAATTGGAGTCATTTGATCTTCTTAAGGTAGGCGTGGTCTTCCACTGCGCGCAACAACTGTTCTCATGTAAACGCCGCTTAACGATAATGAAGCAATACAGAAAGGAAATCCGAAAATGCTCTTCAAAGTATTATGAAAGAAATGTTTATATGTATTGTATAGTGTATGATGTCTGTATGTAATTTTGTAGTATCCGTGAATTTTGATTATTGCTAACTCGACAAAAGCTTAGCACGACGATTCTGGAGCATACTTCGAAGAACACAATTTTCTTCCTTCTGTAAGTAAGAAAGGTTTCGTATGCATTTGCATTGCAAGTAGAACTTCAGGTAAGGAAAATGACATTTTGCTAGAAATTTATATTTAAAATTTTTAAAAATAGGGTAAAGGTTACGTATAGTGTGCCCCTTGCCGCGCCAAGGATGCCAAGTCGCCAATAAAGATGGCGGACAAAGTAAACAAAAACTTCTATGGAATAGTTACGGTTACGACTTTTCGCAATATAAATGATTTTTTTTACTGATAAGCATTGTCTTTTTATTTATTTTTTTCAGACCTTCAACTGATGCCGGAGGCATCAGTTGAAGGCACCGGGCAGAATTTTTTAACTTAAAAAAACATCCTACGGCTTCGCTAGGCCCGGGAGCGGGAAACTAGAAGCTTCGCTAGCACATTGAACATAAGGAATGTGCGGATAACATGAACAGTAAATAATAAATAATTGAGAAAGACAAAGATGCAAAAAGAATGGATTTAATAGGAAATTTTAAAGAACGAGAAATGCGAATAATTCTATTGCAGACGGTTTTTAAGGAAAGAAAGCAGACGACTTCGTAAAGAAATAAATCAGACGATTTTGTGAAATCGCATACTGACAATTAAAATGAGTAAAGGAATAAATATTTTATATTCGCATTAAAAATATAATTGAAACTTCTTATTAACTATACAAAAAAATCTTAATTATAATACAGATCAAAAATAAGATATTTAATTTATATTATTTTATTGTTTTTAATTTAACAGTTTTCATAAAAGAGTTGAAGCTCATGTACAACTCAACCATTGTAGTAAGAAGTAAACAAAACATCATTAGGATTTCTACAAGAGCTTTGTGTTGGGTTGATTTTTATCTTTATGATATAAAATGCAGAAGTGCTTTGTAAATGATGGCTGATGGAAATCCTTAGTTGCTTGCTTAATGAAAAAATTAGAACGTCAACCACTTGATTTTTCCAAAAAAATTTTTAGAGAGGCAATTTAAAAAAAAAAACAATATTTGGAAATATCGAATCCTTTTAAGGCAAATCTTTGAATATTATTGAAAACGTAAAACTGGGTGCGCCACATTTTTTTATTGTGCATCTGCTGCAGAATATGCTGCAATTTTTGTTATTTATAGCTTTGCTAAAATCTTGAGATCTCGATTTTTTCCCCTTTTTTAATGCATGCACCTTCATTTCTCTGTCCTCTAATTAGATGACAATATCCATCGCGGAAAGGTGATGCCCTGTCGATTCAACATAGAATTTACAGAATTCTTGAGATGTTTCATGAATTATTTGCAATTATGTTGACTCCCACTTCTGGAGTTTTTAAAATATTTAATATTAACCCTCTGCACGCCGAAAAATAATTAGATGCAAAATTATTCACCTAATACAAAAGATTTGTTTATTGCTATGAAAAATAAATATACATAATTCTTTTAAGTCGTATTTCTTTGAAATATTAATCTACATCTCTTAACCATTATGTAGGCGTTTTTAACAATTAAATTTGAAAAATAAATAAATAAAACTTCAAAATGATGCACAGTCTTGAATGGCGAGTCAAATGCAACATCGGGGTGCAGAGGGTTAAATGTAAGTTTTTTTTTTTGAAAAAGATAATTTATTGCACACATGAACCAGGGTGCAATGATTAAGGATTAAGATCATTTATGTTCATATCGCTATGTTTGAAATTTTATAATACGGGTTTATTTTTGGACGTAGTAGAAGTAAATGCCGACGAATTTAATCCATTCAGTTCATTCACTAACATACATTGCCTAGAAGTGTTTTGGGTATAATAAAAAGCTATCAGTCGAAGCGAAATTTTACTTCATTCACTTACATAAATGAAACGTGCAGGGTAAAATTGTAATAACATGATACACTGTCCTTGCGTCGGCGTGCTGACATAGGGGTTGCGCATCTTCCCCGAGAACTGGGCGTCCCGGGTTCGAGTTCAGGCATGGTTGTTGCACTGTGTTCTCTCTGTAAGGTATATGAATGTGCCCCTCTGTAAAAAGGGGGGGGGGGTAAAAAGCTGGTAAAAAGTAGATCAACCTTTTAAAAACGCATTTACTTTCAATTACTCATTTTAAATAATTATAATGCAATACTGATAAAAGCAGGTAAAGGAATACATGCGATTAAAAGATGTAGATTATTATTGTCTTTTATATTCATTTCCTACGCTATTTCGAAGTTCAATTATTGAAAACTCCCTAACGAAAACATCATGTTCTCGCATAATAATAATTTTGCATTTTATCTGTAAGTTGTTTAAAGTTTCTTTTTAATGACCTGAAGGGGAAATAATATTGAGCGACAGATGAGTAACACTTACTGCTTATTCACTGGAAAAGTCATCGAATTGGAAATGAATCGACGAAAACATTGAATGTTATCGAGGCTGCAATAATGGCTAATTTATAAACTTTTTAAATGTAATTCTTGTTGAATACAGCAAATTAGTTAATGCGACATTAGAAAAGGGGCAGTTTTTTCTCGAATATTGTCTCTTGTTTAGTTCGGATGTATTTACATCTTTTTTAGAGAAACGCTGATTATTTATGGAAAAACTTCGTAATTTTGAAACGTGATAAAAAGACAAGGACATTGCTTCATGCCAATTGGGAAACGACAATGTACTCCAATGAATTTAAAATACACCAAAATTCTTATGATTTTTGATGGTATCAGGTTTTAGATCTTGAACTTTGACTCGAAACTGACATTTCTCTATTAAGCCTTCGTGAACGTAATTCTCAACTGACTTAAATTTCAAAAATTTATATTTATTGTAGTCAATTTAACTTTTGTTATTCATTGCATCCAATTTTAACCAAGTTTTAACATTTCTTGCATTTGGACGATCCATATAACTATAAAAGATCTTCCTTACTATGTTAACTATAGTAGGAAAGAGTCATCTATTTAAATAAATAGTTCGGAGTAATTAGAAAATAACAGAAAAACAGCGAGTCGCGTTACAATCAAATTATTAAAGATATTTTTGAATGTATTTTATAACATTTATCATTGTGGAAGTAAAATTCAAATTTTGAATGCAGTTAAGGATACTTCAACTCGGCTTTTTTACTTTCTCATATATCAAATGCACAAAAAGTATTGTAATCGTCAAAAAAATATATATAATTCCAGATTTTGACGAATTAAAACGTTTTGAAAATCTTTCCAGAGTTCTAAACTGGTGTGTGTGTGTGTGTGTGTGTGTGTGTGTGTGTGTGTGTGTGTG
>JAOUZG010014567.1:0-24013 GCA_026289955.1 Argiope argentata | reverse complement strand
CTTCTGGTCATGTGATACAATGACGTTTTATCCGTAATTTTTCCCTACAGAGATGGCTATGATATTTTTCCCTCCCGATCACGAATAGTACCGAAGATTGTTTTGAACCCATTATCAATGAATTTTAAATAATAATAATAAAGCTATGGTAGTATTGTTACTTGCGATTAATCTTAAATATGATTGTATTTTGTTTTTTGAAATAGTTTGAATGTATTTTCGCTTACTTTTAATATGGATGTAAAAATTGTTCCAATATTTCTTTTACGTAAATTATCCATGTCAGTTCAGCAGATGAAGGATTATATGGTAGTTCTAACTAATACTTGTCTTTTTTAAAAATAACTTCTTACAAAATCTTCTATGCTATTTATTTCAAATCATTAGGCTTGCAAGATACATTTACAAAGCCCTGTTTAATTTACATGAAATATTTTGTTCATATATTTTTACATATGATGATAATAAGATAAGTGTTGAGTTGTTGAGTTGTATCACAACACTTTTCCCGGCGAGTTGGGGAAGAATGGTGTCGCTTTTTCCAAACCACGTGTCGGCAGATGAACTTAAAACATATTTAATCAGTAAACATTTTACTTATTTAATGGATATTTAATACGTTTTGTGGTTTTTATGCATTTAGTGGCTTTTTAATGGTTTTCTACTGTTGGTTTTTTATTATTTCTATTACTAATTTTAGAGGGTTCAGAATTGGTTGACATTAAGAGTGCCATATACAGAAAAAAAGACCTCGATGTCGACGAAAGCGCCTCCTATCGGTGGGGGTGATAGGGCGGTGACTAAGCTAACGAAAGAAGAAGCTTAAAAGGTTTGATTGACAAGCCGAATAACACCCAACCAGAAAAGAATTCCTGGTCCCCAGGAGATACTGCTGTGCGGAAGTGCTACATTCAGAAGGTCATTTGACCCACCCCCAATAAAACTTGCCCTTTCTTATTGTGGAGGCTTCTCAGAAACCGAAACGGTTCCCTGTCTCTTACTCCAAACTAGTTTGGAAAAGTTACTCTTTGAGCTAGATATTTTAGATTTTCTCTGCTTGCACAGAAAATCGTACTGAGGGCAGCGGGAATGTTAGAAGGGCTCTTAGAACATAGAATTCATCACTGATTAATTATTGAAGCACTTCAAGTTTGAGGCATTTAATTACTTTTCATAATTCTGTTAATATCGTAGAATCCTGTAATTAAGACGGAGTAATTAAATAATTTAATAGTTATAGAATTTTATTTGACACGACTTTACTTTTAACAATAATTACGTTTATTAATTTTTCAATCCAGGAGGATGGGCAAGATCTACTTGTGTATGAAAATGTAAGACTTCGGACTCCTTTCCGAAGAATAGGTTCAATTCTTTATCTCAATAGTTTTATTACTAACAGTGAATTTTAATAAAATGTTCCTTTTTTAATTTTTTTAAATAAATTATTTATTTAAAATATATATTGAATTGTCTTAAATGAGAAAGGAAATGAAAAAAAATTAAGTTGTATTTTTCAACTCTTGCAACATTGCCTGGTGTTTCTGTGTAGCTGGGATGCTCCAGATTTCTGCCTGATTTTCGTAAAAAAGACAATATCCTAAATTTTAATTAAATGGCACATTTGTACCAAATTAAAAAGAAAAGATAAATATATTTAATTCGGAAATAACGTTAGGATTGATTCTATTCCTCAGCTTTCCTAAACGTGGGATATAACCAACTCAATACAATTTATATAAATTGGAAGGAAAAATAATGAATTAAATTGTAAAATGCTCATATTGGATTGAATGCCTCCTGGTTTTGAAAATTTTTAAACCATTAATTGTGTGATTATTTCTAAATTTATTTTGTTTTAATTATTTATTGGATTTTGAAAGTACAACCATTCATCTGCTTAGCCAGGATTTGTTGATATATTTTGTATCATAATCTGAAATATTTGAGACTGAAAATTCGTCTAATATTTTTTTTACTTATAAATAAAAAAATAATGTGGAAACAATAAAAAGAAGTTAGACATTTTTTAAAAAATGAATCTAATTTCTAAAGAATTTGTTTCAATATAATATGGTCACTAACATTAAACACAAAGAAACAGAAGAAAAAAAAGATTAAATAACTGCAAAGCTTTCTCTCTAACATTCATTATGAACCAAGACTGTTCCGCATTTCTGAAAGCTTGTCAGCAATTTTGTTTTTTTGTATGTAACTAAAGTTTTTTTAAAAGTTGTGCGAGATTCAATTAATTGGTAAGAATATTGCTTCGAACGAAATAGAAATTATAATTACTCCTATGTCACCAGGAATTGATAAACAAATAGCTGTAAATTATATTTTTACACAAATGCCTACACATTAAAAAGTATTATGTTTTGTCATAAAAGAAAACGTTGTCATAAAAGCAGTGACTAACTTAGTTTCAGTTAATTTTTATAATTCAGATTTATGGTTGCTAAAATTTACCTAACTTGTTCTTGATTGCTTACACACACACACGAGTATATTTAACTTCAAATTCTATGAGACATTTAACATTTACTACTTTTCTAAAAACCGTATACCATTCAACATTTTGTGCAATGCATCTCTTTTAATTTTCAATACTCTCAACTGAAATAGGAACTTGAAAAACGAAAGTGTTTAAACTTCAACTTATACAAAAACTTTCATATTCAGTATTATTTATACGCTGTACAGATAATATTCTAATCAAACAATAATTAATTTTACTAATATTGAGCCTTATACATCCAATAATTCATTACATTAAAAAATAACAAGATTTTAAAAATTTATAAAATTTACAACGCTATAACTTCCGAAACTATAACAGCACAAAATAGATTTTTGCGTCACGATAAAGATTTTTTTAAAAAACTATCTTTTTAATGATACCAAAGTTTTCTCGAGACATCAATATTTTAAAGAAGAAATTTTAATTTCCAATCAGCTAAATCATTCACTAAAAATGAATAATTTATGAAATTTGAATATCGTTCTTCTGTAAAAGCTGACGATTTTAGACCACTTCATAAACGGTCTCAAAAAAAGATACGCTACTAGGATTTCTCGACAGTGATTGGATTGATTATTGATTATGAAAATACTGTTTGTTCAAATATTGACATTTAAAAACTAACAGATTTTATAACAGAAGATAGAAAGTTTATTTATTTAAAACTCGAAGTATGAAGAGTATTTTTCAGAATATGATTCCTTAGGACAAAAGGACAGTGTAAAATGTAAACATCATAATTTTTTTATTAGAACATTTATTGGCTGAAGTCATATAAAATATTTATATTTTCATCATTTAAATGTTTTGAAAGTAAAATTAAAAATTGAATTTTACGAAAAATCTGTGAAATTGCAGTTGAATAATTCTTTAAGATGTTGTGAAAATTACAAAAGATTTAAAGGAAATCTGCTATGCATATTTCAATGTATCGTGTCAGAACATAATTTCTTGAACGGCCAAGCACCACGTGCTCGTGCAATTTAAATTATATTTTTATTCATTTTAATGGTTTCATTGAATGAGTTCCTTTAGTATTGCAAACGATCCAAAAAAAAATTTTTCTCGCTTTTATTGATAAAAAAATATCATTTCCTATTCATTACATTTCATATAATCACGTGCTCAAAATAACGTTATTCTAGGTTTTATTGGCAGTAGTCATTAATTTATTTTTTTAAATTAGAGCTTTTGTAAATGCTATGGCAACGCATTATTCAAAGCTGATTTTTCGATATTCTCGTGCGGATAATAAAATTTAAAATGTTTATTTTTCACCTACGGATTTTTGTTGACAACAGAAAACCTCATTCCCAAAATATGTTCTGACATGATAATAATTATTCTGCAATTTACATACAATTTCAATACTGAACGACTCTGCTTTCAATTTTCATATTTGAAAAAAAAAGAAAAAAAAAAGATGTACTTGATTTCAAGAAAAAACGTTTATATTAATTACAATTTAACCTTTCCACTCGAATTTATCGTGTAAATTTTATGCACTCTGACAGAAAATTAGTAAGAGAAGTAATATAATGAACAGAACTGCTTAAGGCCTACATAATAATATGACACAATTATATAGCTGTCAAAAACTGAAGATTTGATAGATAAATATTTTTCAAAAAAGGCTGTTTAGAAACCAAGTTATATAAAATATGTAAAGCTTTAGATATCTTTTCTACTATTGAACCAGCTGATCGCCAAAGGTGACTTTTTAATAAAGATATTGCTTAGTGAACTATTGTAATATATATACACATATATACATTTTTTACTCTTTTATGACTATAGATATCAACGATTTTGAAGAAAACCCATTCAGGAACTTGAGAATATTCATTATTAAAGAATAAAAAAATATATAAATTTTCTTAAATCTTACTTTCTTTAAAGAATTATTACCGCTAATTGTTTTTTTCTGATAAAAACAATCTTATTATTCAATTTATAATAAAATTAACCATTATTTACTGCAAGATATATGAATAAGATAAATGTATGTACAAAATCTCATTAACACAAGATCAAATAAATAAAATTTTTACAAAAAAGAATGCAGACAAAATAGCATTGATTTATGAATTGTATGTAAAAAAGTACAGTTATAAAAATATCCAGAGAAAAAAAAAGCTATGAAAGCATTAGTGCTTTCTCCTTTTTTTTTCATTAATTTTTTTTCTTTTGATCCTGTATAATCGCAAAAGGATCCGAAGTTTCATTCATTCGAGATATCTGAGATCAACTAATTTTGGCAATAAACAGTCAAATTAAAAGAATCTTAATTATTTTTTCATTGCCAAAATTTTGGATTTATGAATAATTTTTTCTGTTTTCTGCCGCCCACTTTGAAAATGAAAGGTTTTTTCTGTGTGTGTGTATGTGTGTGTTATATGCAGCTGGACCTGCACTTGAAAATGATATTTATGATTTTTATTAATGGTTGTTTTGCATCTTTGCTTATTTTTCAAAATAAATTTTTTAAAAAAACTTTTATTACTTCATCCGGAGTAATATTTGCTGAGCATTTTACTTCTGAAATTCTATCACTACCAATTAGCCCGTCTGGAAATGCTGCTAAATATGCAAAATTCAAATTCTTTTACAAAAGTTTACTAATTTTGTTTTCAGGGTTGCGGTAGTATTCGCTGAAACGAGTGCAGATTGTGAAGGGGCAGATGCCCAGAGCTGTGATGGTAAACTAAATAAAACAAACAAAAACGAATAGCAGAAAGAAAAAATGCTTAGGGGGAAATTTGAAGACGGGGTGAAGACCAGATAATAAAAGTAACAATCCATCACGTGGTAAAAGGAGGGTTTAGTGTGTATTCCTCCGCGAAAGGGAGGAGTTAAAGGAACTTTTGTGGGGAGTTCAAATTATTCCTCCAAGTTTAAGTATAAAATGCTGTTTTTGCACATTCTCCTAATTTCTTTTTTTAAAAAAATTATACGTATCGGAAAGAAGGTACCAAAACGAATGTATTTCAGTTGCTAGTTTTTATTTTATTTATGACAGATTTTTTTAAAAAATCGTTTAAATGGCGCCCTTGACATTTTCAATTTTTATTAAATATTTAAAAATATTTTGACACGCACGAAAAAAAAAAAATTCCTTCGGGAGAAACCTTTGTTTTTATTCCCTCTTGCGATGGCAGAATGACTTCATAATAAAGACACCGTAATAGCAAACGAAACACGGGACAATATTTTCCCATAGGATAACATTACGTTTGAAAATTGTAGGTGGCGTGTATACGACACTCTTAAATCTAATTCCCAAAACTATCATGCTCTCATGCCTTAAATACTTACATATTTCAGACACTATCAGGGAATTTAATATGGGTTACATTTATTTTCCTTCAGACAATTTCAGCTGTAAAACTTCTAAAAATAATTATGCAATTAGAAATTCTTTTGAAAAAGTTTTTTAAAAATGTAAAATATTACAATATTCTGTACATAGCTTCAGGAGGTTTATATTAGAATGTACCAAGTGCTCAAAAATTGATTTTTTCAAAGTAGTTGCAGAATTGGCAGTTTGAATCTGAACATTTTTTTAAATATAAAAAGTAACCTTATGATTAGTAAGAAGATATAATAGTGTTCTAACTACTTAGGTAAATAATTCAGTCTTATATCTTTCCATATTTTATTGATTTTTTTATTCTTAAACTGCAAATATGGTCATGTTTTTCAGTTAAATTAATTTTTTTATATTATCCATTGTCTTATTCTTTATAAAGTAAACAAATTTAGCTTAGCATTTTGTATATAGTTTGTTCACATTATATGTCTTTATTCATTGCTTTTATTAGTTTTAATTCCACCTTCTAAAATTAATAATTGATTTTAAAATATTTGGTGAGCAATTTGCATTTTTTTTATTTGATTTGTAAAAATGATTTAGTAAAATATTCTATGTCCAAAGCTTTCATATTATGCAATATCAATGTCTGTTGATGAAGCTCAGAAAAATATCCATATTTAATGTTTTACATTTCTAATATAGTGTAAATAAATAAAAGATTGTAGTTGTTGGTTTTTTAATTGCTAACTACTATCAAAACAAATGTTTAACAAACATTCAATGGATTTTAGCCCTAAGGATACCAATATTCTTATTCTATTCTTTATTACTGCAACATTCCTATATTTTATGTGAATAAATATTTATTTTATATTTATAGCAAAGCATGCTCAATGGTTTTTATGTTAACTGAGAGTATATTGCAAGTTTTATGATTAGCAGCAATTTATACATTTGTTTCCTCTATAATTTTCAAGCAAACTGAATGAAAACAAAAATATCATTTTCTTAACCATCTTAGAAAATTCATCTGGTATATAAATATTTAATAGGGTTAAAATGGTCATTAGTGTGCCCCCGAGTTTGTCGCCAATATGGCAACCCAATACAAAGCTCTTTGTAGTAACCCTAATGATGTTTTGTTTACTTCTTTCTACAATGGTTGAGTTGTATATGAGCTTCAACTCTTTTCTGAAAACTTTAATTAAAAATAATAAAATAATATCAATTAAATATTTTATTTTTGATCTGTATTATAATTCAGATTTTTTGTATAGTTAATAAGAAGTTTCAATTATATTTTTAATGCGATTATAAAATATTTATTCCTTTACTCATTTTAATTCTCAGTATGCGATTTCACAAAATCGTCTGCTTTACTTCTTTACGAAGTCGTCTGGTTTCTTTCTTTAAAAACCGTCTACAATAGAACTATTCGCATTTCTCGTCATTCTTTTAAAGCTCTGTCGTTTGTTTTCTTCGCTAGTTATTTTTTCGGCGTTTATTCAAGAGTGGATGACAGGTCAGTGGTCATTTCGAACCAGATAAATGGATGAAGGGGGATTGGAATATTTTTTATAACCAATTAAATACTTCAAGTTTGTACATTATGTCTTTAAAATTTCCTATTAAATCCATTCTTTTTGCATCTTTGTCTTCCTCAATTATTTATTATTTACTGTTCATGTTATCCGAACATTCCTTATGTTCAATGTGCTAGCGAAGCTCCTAGTTTCCCGCTCCCGGGCATAGCGAAGCCGTAGGATGTTTTTTTAAGTTAAAAAATTCTGCCCGGTGCCTTCAACAGATGCCTCCGGCATCTGTTGAAGGCACCGGGCCTGAAAAAATAATAATAAAAAGACAATGCTTATCGATTTAAAAAAATCATCATTATATTGCTGAAAGTCGTAACCGTCACTAACCCTTAAAAGTGTTTGTTTACAGTGTCCGCCATCTTTATTGGCGACTTGGCATCCTTGGCGCGGCAAGGGGCACACTATAAGTAACCTTTACCAAAATGAGTTTTAACCAAAATACTTTCATTCATGATTTCTATGTTTTCTTGACTTTTCAGACTTGTTACAACTTTGTGTCAAAAACTGTAGAAATATATTTTTACTCATAGAAAAGTGCATATCTTTGTATAAATACTAATAAAAAAATGGAAACTATTTTCATTGTATTCTTTTAATATATTTTATTACATAAAGTTAAATTCTTCAAAAAGTCAACACAAATTAAGTTTATGAAATCCTGAAATATATTATATATGTTTTTGTAGATGTTTTGTTTCTAATAAAGCTGAAAGCTTAATTTTTAATTATTAGATTTTAGGGTGTGGCGGAAAGCGCTAGGCCCGAACTCCGTACCTTTAGGTTGGTAGTCCAGTACCAAATCCGTTGGACCAAAAGTGCACTTCAGTCCGAGAGATGTTGGCTGGTATATATAGTTAGTATTCACCACAAGATCAAAAAATTAAATTCAATAGAATAAAAACAACTTTCTTGAAAATTAAGATTTGTGTATGAAGTTAAAAAAATATTTCATTTCTTATGCTATATTTAATAATGATGATAAAGAAAGTTGAATGTTTATTAAATTAAAATTTTCTATAAAGTATTTATTAACTATAATTCAGCTATCACCAAGTTCTCAATTCTTGAGATCTGCAAGTTATACAGATTCATTAGTTAATTTAGCATAATTATAATATATGAACCAAAATATAATTTGTAACACTTAACCAAATAACAGAATTGCAAGTCATCATGCACAGAATTATTGTAATATCTTTGTTTGCATTATTTATATAAAAACTCATTTAGTATATTACTTGCATGATTGTTTTGGTGCTATCATATTTAAATGAAGCTTCAATTAAAATAAATATTCATTAATATGGAAAGAAAAATTCTTTCACATAATAAAATTATTATTTGGACAATTGGAACTAATTTATTCTTAAAATATTTTATATGATTGCTAGTACACTAATTCACACGTGTCTTTTAACAATTTGTTCTTGAATAGCAAGCAAGAGATTTTGATAAAATATGATTAAAAACTGAATAGATATTTACAAAATCACTACCAATTAATGATACCTTATTTTTATATTTATGCTATAATTCTTATATTTACATTATTGTTGAAATATGAATTAAACAATGCATTAAATTTTCTGTAAATAATTATTCAATAAAATATTATTGAAAAAGAAATTTATTATATTAAATATAAATGATACTCATGATAGATTTTTCTGATGAATTTCAATAAGGAATAAAAGTAAAAGAGCCTTGAATGGTGGGCATGGCAACCTTGAAACAATTTTTTTTTTTTGAAATTTTAATTAGTATTTTAAGCTGTAATGTGTTGTTTCTCCACAATAATTTCCGATAATATCACAAAACAAACAAGAATTTTACATTGTTTGAAATTTTCTTTATTTATATCAATTGAATTATAGAATAAATATATTTTCCTCTTACATTTATTAGGTTACATTATTACCCTAAAATCTAAATTGTTTTCATTATGTCCTCATATAGTTAATCGCATGATTTTCATCCATTATTGAAAGTCACGTAAGAAGTATTCTACTTAATATCTAAATAATTTGTAAAACAAATAAAAAAATGAAGTTACAATAGCTTAAATTTAGAAGATCTAGAAGACAAAAGGGTTATTTACATTTTCAAAGTGACATGTCAAGTAATAGTCTCAATTAGAAAAGTTTATGGTCACAATACACAGAATAATGAAGAATATTTAAGTAAGATAATGAACACAATTTTAATGTTATAACTACTTGATAGACTCATTAATATGAAATTATATCTAAACAATTTATCTGAAAACAAATACAGTCAAACTGGTCACCTAATGCGACAAGAACATATATATTATGAAATGCATAACAGAATGATAGAATAGACAAAAAATATGAAAACAATATATTTTAATGCATAGTATTCTTTCATCATTTATTAATCATTTTTTTTGTTTATGTTTGATTACATTATGTTTTTTAATATATACATTATAGATTGTCCATCCATATATATTGCTTTTTTATTATATATTAAGCATTTTACCATTAGTGAGCAATATCTCTTAAGTAGATAACATCTCAAAAAACAATTAGCTTCTAAATTTAACTTTTAGTTTTCCTTGTGATTCAAGTAAACTTTAATTTAATTTTTTCTTATCATGATTTCATATTTGGTAAGGATTTCTTTGTGTTTTACATTATTTTGTTGTTAAAATAGTAGAAACTAGTAATGTGTAAACTTGCACTATCATTTTAATCAGATAAACATTAAGTTTTAGGCAAGAAAAACTTGGATAAATCAAATAAAACCAATCAAGATTTTTCAAATAAATTAATAAGTATTTCATTTATTCACATAAGGATGATGAAACAAGACTTTATTCCCAAACATTGCTAACATGATTTTATATCACTGAACAACAATATATAAGAAATTACCATGTACAAATTTATTTACATTTTGAAGCTGTATAAAGCTAAAAATTGATGTTCCATTTTTTGTTTCTCTAAAAACTACCTAGTTAAGACATGAACTTAGTACAGTTTAGTCAAAAAATTGTGTAATACAGTGCTATATATTATTTGAATTTTTTTCATTTCATATAATGATTAATTTGTTCTTTTATTTATATTATGCTGTCAAACCAAAAGAATTTGGTATTAGACTATATTTCTATTTTTCCGAGTGCGATTGCTTCATTCAAAATGTAACATTAGCTTGTTATTTAATTACAGAATTTTCAGGAAATTATATTCATACTCGTAAGCATGAAAAAAAAATAACTGCTACATGATTTAGCTGGTAAAATCAATTCTTTCCTAACTATAATTTATTTGCTCCAATTTTTGCTTTTCTAATATGAATTCTTCATATCACATTTCAAAAAATTGGTGTAATTAAACTACAGGGTGACCAAAATAATAATTGTCCCCATTTGGTGGCATCTGCTACTAAATAGAATGAACTTAAACTGTATTAAACCTCTATTAAAGGGGGAAGGATTTTCATACGGAGACACATTGGTGCTACTGGA
Organism: Argiope argentata; assembly: GCA_026289955.1. Taxonomy (NCBI): domain Eukaryota; kingdom Metazoa; phylum Arthropoda; class Arachnida; order Araneae; family Araneidae; genus Argiope; species Argiope argentata. Next base: position 13,091 of record JAOUZG010014567.1, on the reverse strand, counting down.
AATAGAACATTAGGGTTCCAAGGCTCATGTGGAACCTTTTTAATATAACCCCTTCCTTTATACGATATATTGCACTAAATAGGGGGGGGGGGTCCGTATTTTTTCCCCTGTGCCTACCACAGTCTATACAAGTAAATTGATTGCATTCTGCTCATTAATTCACCATTATCATCAAACAAGGAAACTTACTTTATTGCATTTCAATAGATTATCAATAAACTGACATATCGACGGTCTAATAAAACTTTATTGACAATGTATTTTTTGATTGACTCTTATTATTTAGAATTAATTGGTTCAAATGACATATTTGGCTGTGTTGCAAGAAGTATATTTAATTGAAAAATAGTTATTCTTTATATTGAAATTATGACATGCTGTACATTCCAGCTCTCTATATTTGTATAATGTTAGTTTAATAGTAGTTAACATTTTTCAGTTAATATTACTTCTGTTTCAATTATTAACTGAAAAATATAGCGGTTTCCTAAAGGGAAAAAAAAGTTATTTATTTTCTATATTCAGAATGTCAATAATAGGCTGCAATATTATAAATATTCTGAACAACTTTTTATCAAAAAGAGCATTATATTAATCTTTCAAGAATATTTATATTTTGAAATATACTGAGGAAGCTACAAGTGTGACCATGAAACTCTTCATAACATGATTTTTGAACTAGAAAAATAAATCATAATTTAAAGAAAAACAGTATTAAAAAAAACTTGTTTCCTCCTAAACGTTTGTAGCGAGTTATATTTTAATAACTTTATACTACTGAATATAATAATTTAAATAGTTGTGTGTTAAAAAAAATACCATCATAAAATTCAATTCTTTGCAACTTTAAATCGTTAACAGATGCTTAATAAAAAAAATTCATCATGTGAGAATAGTTTTACGTATATGTACAATTGTTATAATTTATAATTAATTTGAACAGAAGTACTTAAATTATCAATAAAACATGAATTGAGATGCAGTTTTATTTTATGCATTAAGACAGTTCATATTTTCATAGCTTGTTTATTGAGATTCATCTGTTAAGTAATAAAACTCAATTTGTTTTATTTATCAAGAAGTGGAGAATAACTTGTAACAAAAAATTTGAAATTTACAATATTGTAATGTACAATAACTACCATGTATATTATATGCCAATTCTATTTAAACACTATGGTTTAATTAGAAACATTAGTATACATTTAGTACTTTATAAAAAATTCTAATTATTTTCTAAATTTATGCAAAATTAGAGTTTTGATTATTTTTTAAAAAATAAATAATCATGTTTGGATTATATGTCTTCTACTCTTAAAACTCGTTATTTAAATTCAGTCAGTTATTTCATTCCTGTTAGTTTATCACTTTTACAAAAATTTAACTTGCCTTTACAAAAGCACCAGAATAATATGACAAAACAAAATCAACATGCATGAGATAGATAAAGATTTGTTTTATTTCCATATTATGAAACTTACATATCTATACCACATTACCTCTTCATTCATTATGTAGTTTATACATTTCTATATGATAAATGATCCGTTTATGAAATGCAACTCAAAACATAACCCACATCCCGCCCTGCGAAACACGATTCGACTGAACCGGGAAAAGTGTTGTGATACAACTCAACATTCAAAAGCCAATGCTTAAGGTGGGTTCACACGAGGCCAATAATTGCGTCGCAATCGTTGTCCTCTACTATTGTCCCTTTATTGTCCCCGTGTGAACAGCTGAGACAACGTTCTTGGGACAATGGCAAACGGTTGTCCCGACGGGACAATTATTTGCCATTGTCCCAGCATTTTCTCTATTTGCGCATGCGTTTGCAGATATTGGCGTAAAAAAATTACATTTTTTGGCGGGAAAATAAAATGTGTTTGGCGTAGAAAGTACGAAGGACCGGAACCTCCAAACAACGTGTTTTTTTTAAGCCATTTTGTACGCTTTCATTATTTTTAAACATTTTAATTTACACCGTTACATTTTCATTTTTAAAATTTATATTTTTTACCTTTCATTTTAACTATTTGTTTCTTTATCAAGTAAATTTCATTTGGGTTTAATTTTTATGAAAAAATATTCGAATATTATTAAAATTATTTTTGTTATAAAATATATATTTGAAATATTTAGTCAGATGTGGTAAGGCATGAAACGGCCCTTCAGTCAATATTTCTAGATTTGTTTGAGATTCTTATTTGCTTGTTAATACTCATTTTATCATTTGTCAATTAATATAACTTTCAAAAAATCAAATATTTATTGCTTGCTAAAGTTACTATTTACAGCTGTTTTGAGATGGACTGAATAGTGCTAAAATATTTAGACTTTGAATGACAAATAATTTTCATAAATTAATGCTTTTCTATTCTTATAAAACAGTTATTTGAAATGCGAGCTTTATACATTTGGTTATTTGCAATAATTGTGGATTTATATTTTGCTAATGAAATTAGGAGAAGTGTTTTGAGTGTGCAACTCTTTCTTTAAACCCTTTTTATACAATGACTTAGTGATAATGTTTTTATATATAAGTATTAAGTTATATTCCTTTTGAATTGTTTCTTAAATACATTTATAAAAGTAGCAGTGATACCCATAAAAGCTTGTACAATCATTCAAGTTATTCAACCCATATGTTCATTTATTATTTGGTATAATGTATATATTTTTACTGGGATGTAAATTAGTTTTGAGGGCCAACAAACAGAATGTCGAGTCAGACGATGAAATTGATGCCTTTGGAAGGTCCATTGCAATCAATATATATATTAAAAAAAAAAAAACTAAAGCCAGACTCAGCAATATGAGCACAGTTGGAAATACAACAAATTATAACAAAATACAGATTATTAGACATGATCACAGAGTCTGGCCAAAGTTCTATGCCAGCAACAAACGACATTTTAGCTACAGCCATGACTGTACAATTTTTAATAATGAATTTTAAAAATTATAATTCTAATGTATTTTTTTGTGTGTTTCATATCAGAATTTTATTTATTGGCTATTTCAAATAAAAAATAATATTTTTATTTGAAAAATATAATAAAATATTAATTTTAATATATTAATAATATTAATTTTAATATATAATTTTATTAAAATATAATAATTCAATTTGTAAAAGTTGAATTATTTAATATCTATTTAAATATAGGTAGTTGTTTAATAACAATATACATACTATAAAATACTAGGAAATCTTTAAAAGTTAAGGGTAGTAATAATGACTTTAAATCTAGGAAGGATTTGAAAACGTTCCATTTATTGTAATTTCTTTTTGCTACTTTCCTGTTTAAAATTTAAAAAAATTCCTTGGTACTGTTTAAAGTTTTAAAACAAATGCAGTTGGTAAAAGAAGATTTTGCTGTAGTAAATATTTACAAAAGCAAAGGAATTAACATCTAGAATAAGTTTTAAATCAATATATTTATTTGATAAGACAAATAGTTTATTTTAGGTGTTAATTACTTTGGCAAAAATATAATAAATATCGACAAAGGATTAGGATCTCTCTTAGGGTTCTATAACAGCATATCAATAGCATGGAGTGTATACTTTTTTTTCTTCGTGTTACTTCTTTATTTCTAACGAGAGCAATTGATTTGTAAAGCTTTAAAATCAATTTTAAAAAAATCACAGTAAATAAAGCATTCATAATAAAAGGGGTTTACAAATAAATTAACAGCAAAGCACATAGTATCCAAAATATGAAGCATTTTAAGTCAAAATATAAATAACATTTAATGTGGGTGTTTTTACGATTTTCTTATAAAATTTATATGTGTTATTGTTAGGCCTTAAAATTTCGCACGTTTCAGAGGTTTTAAGCTCCAAGAGATTTTTTCAATAAAACTTTTTGATTCCGAGATTAATGTCTCCTTCGGATACTTCGTTCAGCCATGTTGACGGTATACCGATGTCGCGAGAGGTCCAAATACTTCCAGTGACTAGAGCACGGAGCTATGTGCGAAATTGAAATGAGAGTGAGTGCCAAAAGGCGATTCATGATGAGATCTGGAATACCTTCCAGAAATATGCCAACCTGTTTCAGGATTGGTCACGTGATCATCCTATAGTAGGCGTGGTCTTCTATTGCGACGCAATTGTTAGCCTCGTGTGAACCCACCTATAGGGATTACGTTTGGATTGAGACGCTAGTGCATCAGGGATAAGCGTTGGGTTGGGTTTTAAGTGTTGTGTTGTATCACATTGACATGAGTGAGGCGATTTCTACGCTTATAACTTATATTTACATTTGTGAGTCGTATCGCAATCTTAGCTCTGATTGTAATATATTCTGGTTCCTGTTTAAATTACACTGTAATCTTTCTACTGAGTGTCATTAAGGACTTATAATAATTATAAATTCAGGATAATAGATGAGTATGGAAAAAAAGTCTTCATTGTTATTTTTATTTATGGCGAAAACCCATTGCTTGCGTTTTTATTTTCGTGCATACTCATGATAGTAAATATGTATCCTGGAATTGTTATACTCTTTTTTATTCTGAAGTTAAAATTTATTACATATATTTTTCTTTTTGTTACCTAATTATGGGCTCGCATTACATCTTTCTAATCAAGACTGAATTAACCTGCGGAGCCTTCAAAAATTTTGTCTTTTTATGTTCCATCTTCAGAAATGTTTAATATTTTCTCGAATCTCCATGTGTTTTCCTTTTGCGACTAAAACTCTACAACTGTATTTAGATATTATTCACTGTCTTTTGCTCTGTTAGGCTTTGCAGATATCCCATTTGCTATCCTTGACCTTTTTTCTTTCTTTTTCTTTAAATTCCTTATTCTATTTTTTTTAACTTTTTTGGTTAATTTCACTTGTAAACAATTAACTATGTTTATACTTTATTAAATTAACGAAACAGTTTTTTACATACTGTGAGTGAAATGATGATTCAAGAAGTAATGAAAGATTAATCAACTGTTTGTGAGATTCTTTCTTGTGAAGTTAAAGCAAAGTGATGTACAAAAATATTTTTATGTGTTAGTTAATTTTTTATGATGCATTTTACATTTTAAAATCAACTGAATAATCTGGAGATGTATTTTCTCCCCTCTATTTCAGAAGTGTTGGATAATCATTGATGCAAGTGGCATCGACCACCATGAAATTTTTTATATCTAATTTTGTATGAATATTCCCAGAATAATTTTGCAATGATACTCAAATTATTGTGTATATCATTTTCTTTCATTTACTAAATAGCTATGAATTTCAATATGAAGTAAACTACAGAAAAATCATATATGTGAATAAAACTTTAGGGTTGAAATGGTCATTAGTGTGCCCCCGAGTTTGTCGCCAATATGGCAACCCAATACAAAGCTCTTGTAGTAACCCTAATGATGTTTTGTTTACTTTTTCCTACAATGGTTGAATTGTACATGAGCTTCAAATCTTTTCTGAAAAATGTTAAATAATAAAATAATATCAATTAAATATTTTTTTTATCTGTATTATAATTAAGATTTTTTGTATAATTAATAAGAAGATTCAATTATATTTTTAATGCGAATTTAAAATATTTATTCCTTTACTCGTTTTAAATGTCAGTATATGATTAAACAAAATCGTCTGTTTTATTTCTTTACGAAGTCGTCTGGTTTCTTTCTTTAAAAACCGTCTGCAATACAATTATTCGCATTTCTCGTCATTCTTTCACAGCTATATCGTTTGTTTTCTTCGCTGAACGAAACACAATCTAGAGATCGCACGGACCAGGGTAACCTAAAATGAGTACAATCACAGTGCAGCTTATAGAAGCATCAGTGAGCTAATGTGAGCTTTGCTGTGATTGGACTCCTAAAAGGTTGACATGAATGTGGTGATTCCTACGTTGAGTTTCATTAAGGGTTTGTTTATGAATTAAGGATATAATAGATGAGTATGGGAAAAAAAAAAGTCTTCATTGTTATTTTTATTTATGGCGAAAATCCATTGAATGCGTTTTATTTTCGTGGATAGTCATGATAGTAAATATGTATCCTGGAATTGTTATACCCTTTTTTATTCTGAAGTTAATATTTATTACATATATTATCTTTTTGCTACCTAAATATGGGCTCCCATTACATCTTTCTAATCAAGACTAAATTAACTTTATTTTTCAGTTGTGTATTAATCAGATTTAAAGATCATTGCTCATAATTTTTTTCATAATTAAATCTTGACTGTATTTATCAACAGCATGCAGTTAATATCCAAATACTTATTTTATATATTTAGTTTACTCAATAATTTGTAAATAAATTAATATTTTTTATATATTATGCATTTTAACACAAGTAATTTGACATTATTTTTTAAAGTAATTTTACAATTATTTTTTGTGTGTATAATTTTACATGGTTAGTATGATTTTTAGTTTTGTTTGTCTTCAATCATTCATAACAAATTTTTTTACTGTGCAAATTTCTTTCCAATTCAACAAAATATAATGTATGGCAGTTATCTGATTGACAATGACTTTATAAAAAATTCAGCTACGATACTACATTTTCCTTTTTCTCATGTTCAAAAACAGATACAATATTGCAGTATTTTGATGTTTATTATTATTCAACTTGAAAATATAGGATTAGAAAGTGGAATATTTGTTAAGGAAGAAAATCCAGCTGGCAGCTGTGGCAAACTAGATGATCTGTTCATCTGCGATTGCAGTTATTTGTATGCATCACAGATGTGATAGATCTTCTTGAATAGATATGCCAAAAAAGGACTCACATGCATCTTAATGTAATATTGGTTTTCATATTGTATTGAGATTTCCAAATAACTCCTTTAAAAAATTTTAAATATTAGCATAGTTTTAAATATTTTTATGTGTATGTATCAGTTTTGATCTATTTACAATATGAAATTGGAATGCTATTATTTCATTCTTTAAAACTAACTCAAAAAAGGTCATGTATGTAAATATTCTGAGCTAGACTTGCAATTTTTTTGTATTTCAATTTTTAAATTTTGTCTATTTAATTTTTTTAATTTCAATTTTAAATCTTATTTCAATATATAAGTTGATATTTTCTAAAAATAGATTAAATACCTTAATTCTTAGATGATTATAAATGCATTTTAACCTTAAGTACTAAGAAAACAAATTTGAATGTAATATGATTATTCATCTTTATTAGTTAATGAATATTATTCTAGTTAATTATTAATAACAACGCTAATATGATTTTGTAATATTTTTAATCAATATTTTAGTTTTTATTTAATTTAGTAAAAATTCAAGTAAATTGTAATAATGCCTACAATATGAAGTTCATTTAATTCTATTTTTTATAGTTATTATATATTTATTTTAATGAAACTTTTTAATGTAGTGTGGAAATTGGAGCTTATAAAATCTGTACTATTGTTGTTGTTGTTTTTAATTTTTATTATTAAATAGAACTCAGAACAGAAAATATAACTTTCGAAAGATAAAAATATAAATATTTTTTTGCTGATACACATTTTCTCCTTCACTTTCCATTCAGTAGAACTTAAGTGATTATCCTTCTTTATATTACTTTGTAAATTATAAATGAAAGTAACACTGAAATCTTAACTCATTCCTATCCCTTTCAATTTTGGTTTTCGGTTACTTTCATTATTAATTTTCTTGATTTTTATTCTCTGCTGATTAGGTACCACAGTGTGAAATGTTGTAAAAATGTAGTATTACTAAAATGTTTTTTCAGTTGATTATCTGTTTCTGTAGTTGAAGCACTAAATTATGACTTTTATTATGAAGGGTGAATAACTGGTCATTGAAGGCGGTTAGTTTCTTTTAAGCTAAAACAATATCAATCATTCTTTTCTTTTTTTAATGAAAAGCTTTAATATTTAGTACTATTTACCTCAAATGTTTAATTCTGATGCTAAAGTGTGATTCTTCTTTTCTGCTTGAATCAAAGATGACAATAATGAGGGGAATCTCCCCATCAAAAATATCATCATTGATGAGAATGATATTTCTACATTTTTCTAAATTAATAGAATTTTTTTTAATTCAATAGGTTATAAGTGGTGATTTAATATATAAGTAAAGATTCTGTGATTGCTTTTTTTTTTATTTTTCTCCAGATTGTAATCGAACACTAATCATACCAGATCTGTAATGCAAATTGAGAAAAACTATTTCCCCCCACCCAACAAAATAGTTAAAGAATTACTTGTGGAATAGCATGATTCAAATGTCTCCTTTATTTAATGAAACTGATATTATCAAAGAAGAAATATAGACAAATTATCCTAGTTTAATGCAAGAAAAGTGACAAATTGAAATTTGGTTACATGTTTTTTTCAACAAATTCGTTTCATAAACTTAACTTGTTCTAACTCTATTATTTGGAAATTGAAGAATTTGAAAGGCAACTTATTGATTGTCATCATCTGTCATGACAGCGTTTATGTTAATTTCTGGCATTCGATATTTCAAAATTTGAAATAGTGCAGTAACAGTTTCCATTCCTAAATTATTGACAATAAAATGGCAAACAGGATAGCCTTGACCAAATTCATCGGTAGCAATTATGTTTAACAAATAAAAGTCATAAATGTTTGTTCCATGTCTTGCATCTATACAGAAAACTTTATTTGCGCATTCAGTAATAATTTTTTTTTTTTTTTTTTTTTTTTTGTCTTTCTGTCTGCAAACCTAAGGCAAAAATCGAATCATTACTAAGCATCTCATCTAAATCATTTGGTCCAAAAATAGTTTGTGAATTTTGTGGTTTGAAAAGAAGTACTGGATCATATTTTTCTTCGTATAATATTTTTACTATTCTGAATACTGAATTGTCATCATTATTACAATACAAGGAATAATTAATTCTTGATTGGTATGCCCTTATAGTTTTTCGTGAAATGTAAGCTTTTTTTATGGAACAAAATTTCTACTTTCTCTGAACCCAACTTCATTTCTGAGAAATTCTTGGATTTCGATTGTTGGGACTTTTAATAAAGATAGGGTTTTGATAATTTCCCTAGAATTTTTATCTTACTGCTGATGCACTGTATTACGAAACCCAACATAGTGCTTGTGATTGACATAATATGCCACTGAAATTAGATAATTTTCTTCACATACGGCAATTCTAGCAGGGCATTTTGAATCTGGAATTTTGCCCTTTTGGTTTAAACGAATGACTTGCGTTTTATCTCCGCCTTCATTCGCGTAAAATTGGCACGCATAGTATTGAAATAATTTTGAGCTGATCTGTTTCTTTCCAGTTATTTTCTTTAAAAAATTGAATGTTGATAGACTTTCTTGCTCTAACCTTTTATTGAAAGTTTTGAATGAGTCGAAAGATAATATTTTCAATTCCTGTATATTATGTTTCTCTTGAGCATGTTTATTTAAATGAACAATGAAAGAGAACGATTTTTTGCATATTATAGTGAAGTGCACTTCAATTTGATCTTTAACTCTTCATTTCTTCGCAAGTGTTAAAAACTTTCTCCTATTACTGAAAAAATGCTCGCATTTATTACATTTTTTGGGCCCTTCTTTCCCAATCTGGATTACATTGAAATCATTTGAGGATTGTAAGTTGCATTTCAGTTTATGGCTAGAAAAAGAGGCTTTATTTGAATATATTTTGGCACATTTATCACATTGGATAAATTGATTTGCTTTCCGATAATGAGCATTTTTTAGATGACGTTCATAGTTATTAGAATAGAATTTATTGCATATATTGCATTCAGTTTTCTTATTTTCAAAAACGCTAACGATATGGGAATCATCTGACTTACCTTTGACAGAAAGGGATTTTGTCTTACTTGTTAAAGGAAAATCCGGATAATTTTTGGATGATTAACCAGAATCAGCAAAGTTTACTAGAAGTCCAGATAAATTACTGTCGACAGAACAAATGGGTACTTCCGTTGGGAAATTCTTGCTCGATTCTTCTTGTCGCAATAAGATGGAATAACGGTTTGGATCTAAACCAGATGCCATCTCAAAAGACCAACAGAGCTGAATACAACTAGAAAAATGAATACAGGTTTTTATATTCAATAATAAGAGAGAGAGAGAAATAAATAAAAGGTAAAATAGTGTATTTGCAGATAAGTTTTTTCAGTACATTACTTATGAATCAATGGAATAGTCAATAATTCTGAATATATTCGTTAAGCGGTACATGTTATTGTTTTTCTCAAAAATAAACACATCATCTGCAACATTTATTATTGATTGTAATCAAATCAATTGAAAATGCTAAGACACTCTCTTTATAGAAGTTGAAAGATGCAAGCTTATATTTCTCGAATAACTAAGAAAATTACATATAAGCCAAATCAGGTAAGAGAATGTCATACATTTGATTACGGTAAAGCATCAAAACATTCAAATGTCACTTATAATTCAGTTATACATTCAGTAGAAATATATACACCCGCGGATTTTGATAGCATAAGGCGACAGGCGATTTTTTTTTTTTTTGCCCTTTCCCTTCTAGGTAAATTCTATTTATACCAAGAAAGTAATATGAATTAAACGTTTTAGCATTCAATTTTAAGTTTGTGTTTACTTTTTATCAGTTTTTACATTATATATCAAATAGATAAAAATAAACATAAAGAATAAAATAATAGTTCTATTTAGTAACAATTCAAAGTAAATTTTCTAATTTACATTCTTTCCAAACTTTCAATTCGTATAAAAAATTTCATAATTTTGTATGAGTTTTAAAAACATATCTGAACTAATTTTATTCAAAAAAAACATGGGAGAGAAAAGATTAAATTAGCGACTTTAATTGTCAATTATTTGACTTTAAGAAAGGTTAACATTTCCATAACTAAACTCACTTTAACAAAAACTCCACCATTTGACTAACAATATTTCTTCTATTGAGTAATAAATATCATTTGTGTGATTTTTATTTCAAAATAATTAAATTTTCAGCATGTTTGGAAACATATAGTTTAATGAAAGATATTGCTCGAAGTGTAATTTTTAATGTTTTTTTCAAGGATGGAAATAAATCCTAAGAATAATATCTTGTTTTTATTATCATTATATTTTCAGAAAATTTCAACTAGATGAATTCGAATAGTTATGTATTCCCTATTTTTTATGGAAACTATTAAACCACAATTCTAAAATATTTTCTTTTTATAAAAATATTCAATTAATATGAAAGTTTTACGCCACAAATTAAAATTATCGTTTCAGTTTCCATTATTCTTTGTTATCAAAGATGTTCAATTTTTTTAAAGCAAAAATTAACACCGATAGAAAACAATAGAAAGAATTCTCATTAAATCATTAAAAAATTGCACGAAATATTTATGACAGATATATTTTTAATTCTAAAAAAATACTGCATTTATTTGTCTCGATACTTGAAAAATGTGGATAGAAGATAGCATCTTCAAAAATTCAGCAAAAAGAATATCTCGTTACAGTAAAATACTTTAATGGAAATGCAGACGATAGGATACGAAAATGCACAGAAATTTGCACAAAACAAAGTCATTCCCTCTGCCTAAGGTCAAGAGTGAGGTCAATTTCACACTCTTTTGTCGGTGCAAGGAAAGGCACGACATTTCTTGTGAAAGGGGAGTACTTTGTTATGTTTTCTCTTCAATTTATGTTAGCTGTGAATTGTTGATTTGTCAGTCGGTTATCCATGGAAAGGAAAAATAAATCTCACGGATCTGGAAACAAATTTAAAATAAACCATGAGAGAAATATTCTGAAATTTGGCAGAAATTCATTTTAATTATAATGCATTTGAGTACACTATCCTTGTAAGCGAAATAAATAAGTTGTTCGTTTGTTCCAGAAAAAAAAAATCACTTAGATCGCCTCTCATCGCGGTATGACATATTTCCCTCAATTAATATGAATATTCAAATCATAAGATTTTGCGAATCATATTGCACTTTATTTGAGGCTAATATTTCTGATTTTTTTTTCAAGATTTTATATTTTTTATACCTTAGAAATTTTTTCAATATCACAACTTTTGAAATTATTTATTTTAATTTTTTCCATTCATAGTTATTTTCGCCTGTTTTTTGTTTACTCTTTTCTTTTGGGTTAAAGGGTTTTTTTTTTTTTTTTTTGCTGAATAATAAAAGGAGAAATAATCAGCAATAAAAAAAAATGCTGCCGATTCAGAAATTTCATATAGGTTTTGAGGTCCCCCAGTTATTATATTATGATTATTTTTTGCATTAAAACATATTCAAAAAATATTTGTTTAATATTCAAAAAAATATGTTAAGACATAATAATTTTAAGAACAAATCATGGTTTATTCCAAAAATATATCTATACAACTTTTAAATTTGTAAAATGTTGAAGAATACTAAAATTTGCTTAAATATAAAACTTGTCCTCTCATTTTATTTTAAAGTATCTACCACATACGGCCAGATTATTGGCTGAGTTTAATGACTCCTAAAAGTTTAATTTGAATTTATTTGTGTGGTTTGATCTTAATGTTTCCTCGATAAAATATTTTTCAACTTTAAATTTTGATTTTTTTAAAAAGTATCTCATACGACTAGCAATTTCACGCCATTCTGTTGATTGCACTATGCACGTTCTAAGTTCTTTATCTGTATCTTTATACATTCGTTTTATCATAGAAATCATTTATCCTTTTCAATAGTTTAATTTACTCCCTTACAAATATTAATATTGTTTCATGTCTTTTATTAAGGTATCTGGTTTCAGAAGTACATTTAAAAAAATTGTTTGATTATCAATTTTACCAGCTTTTTTTATAGTGATGACTAAAAACTGTAAATAACATTAATTAGAGAAATTTAAAAAGTAATTTAATTAATAAAATTGAGACATTTTAGGTGAAATTTGATGAAATTAGAGAAAACGCAAAACGTTCTATACTGAATTCAAATTCTCGAATTTAAATTATTTTTCTACACAACTTACTTATTGTGCTTATAAAGAAAATAAACTAAAATCTAAGAAAAATATGTAAATGAAAAAAGTTATATATCTGTGAGTATATTTATGGTAAACATATTGTAAAAAGACGCAATTAATACTAAATCATGTAAAATCTCATATAAATAATGTATTTAC
>JAOUZG010014564.1:0-12658 GCA_026289955.1 Argiope argentata | reverse complement strand
AAGCTTAAAGGGAGGGGATGCTGAGAAAAGTTTACGATTCAAAAATGGAAGTCATGAATATACAGAATTAAAAAATTCGAGATCAAGTCATGGCTTTTTAATCTGTTTTCGAACTACATGATAAGCATTCACGAAATGAAAAGTAGCCCATACATAGCTTGAAAATATAGCTTAATAAAATATTTTTCGCTTGAGAAGACTGTGTATATTTTAAAAATTTACTGATATGTAAATTAAACTATTACTGCTTACAAATTATTCGAAAATAAGATAAAATTTAATTTGATTACGAGCCTATTATAATTGCGAGCAACAACGTGATTGGTTAATCACGTTGTCTATATTTCATCTAACCAAGACCAAGAACTAAAGGCTTACCTTAAATGGAAACTTTGTTGATTAAAGAAAACATGTTAGAGTTAAAATGGCAGTTATTAAGCATCTAAGTTAGCAGGAAAAAAACTGTCGGTGACAGACTGTAACCAAGGTTGTCCCTAATAGCCATTACCGAGTAAGTTATCTGACTTTTAGGATGTTCCCGTCGTGGAAGGAGTGGTAAACTGACCCCACAGTCTTAACGTATCTATTCGAAAATTGAGATCTAATCGCCACTTGGAAAGCTTTTTTTTTCCTATCTCAGATGTCCTTCAACAAAAAAATATTGTTCGTCAACTAAAAGAATATTTAACCTAGAAGTCAATCAACGATTAATATGGGGAAAGAATTATAAAACGTATGTAAAATACAGGATTGCCACAAAATTCATGTTTGGCAGTTTCTACAACTATAACGATTAAAAGAAATGAAACATTTCATGTACATTTTCGACAAGGTATGGAAAAATGAACTCTTCAGAAAAAATTAGTACTAAAAGCTATCAATAATTATCTCATAACAAAGCAGATGTAATATATGTTCATAGCTAAAATATAAATATCATGTATTCGTTTTATTTCATACACTGTTTTACAGAACTATTGTCTTTTCTTTTATCCTCGACTACCTTGTAGAACGTTATTTCTCACTCATAGGATATTTTGAGGCTTATCTTCTCAAGCACGTCATCGAATCCCTCCTTGAACAATTAGCCAATTAGTAAACTCTGATGTATAAATTGACTTATAATTATCTCATTACAAAGATGATAAGTTATATGCGGATAGTTTAACTAAGAATGTCATGTATTCCTTTTAATTCATACGCTGTTTTTCAGACCCGTTGCATTTCTTTTATCCTCTAACTACCTTATTGAATGTTGTTTCTCACTTATAGGCCTCTACTAGGCTTAGCTTCTCAAGCACGTTCTCCAATCCCTCCTTGAACAATTAGCCAGCTAGTTAACAATGATCCCATATAAATTTACCAATAATTATCTCATAACAAAGCAGATGTGATATACGAGCGTAGCTAAACTACAAACGTCATGTATTCCTTTTATTTCATACACTATTTTGCAGACTAGTTATATTTTCTTTTATCCTCTAACTACCTTATTGAATGTTGTTTCTCTCTTATAGGCTTGTACGAGGCTTAGCTTCTCAAGCACGTCCTCCAATCCCTCCTTGAACAATTAGCCAACTGCTCAAGACCTGAGGTATGGATTGTATTTAGTGGTATAATAATGTCCTTCCGAATCCCAAACTTCGGAGTAGCAGCTTTCTCAAGGCGCATTTAACGATGAGCATCGTTTATCGCTTTAGGGCTCTCGGACATTTCCCTGGACGGGTTAATATATCTTTGCATGCGAATAAATGTACCGTGGCGGCAGTGGTCAGCTGAAAGCAAGCCAATGGTCAGGCGACTAAGACATCACGAAATCCTAGTTAATGATCCGTTTCATCATCAGACGTCGAGCCGTGTGTGTGCGAAACGGATTCCATTTAGGCTGAGCCCCGCAGTGCATCTTATTTCGAGTAATGGCCATTTTGGGCGGGGAAGATGGGCAGTGGCCATTTTTGGGCTTAGTTTTACAGGGAGCATAAACGTTTAAGGCAGACTAGGGGCACTTAAGATGAAATCTAAGTTTCATGGATAAAGTTTTCAAGGATAAGTTGCTGACCACGTGCAATAAAGCACACTCGGTGAAGCAACCGATTTTCACAGTTAGAGACACAGCAAAATTGGAATCTTTAGGAAGGTAGAATGAAAGTTTTAAATGATAAGTTAGAATGAAAGTTTTAAATGATTAGTTAGAATGGAAGTTTTTAATAATGTTAGAATGAAATTTTTAAATGATAAGTTAGAATGAAATTTTTAAATGATAAGTTAGAATGAAAGCTTTAAATGATAAGTTATAATGGAAGTTTTTAATAATGTTAGAATGAATTTTTTAAATGATAAGTTAGAATGAAATTTTTAAATGATAAGTTAGAATGAAAGCTTTAAATGATAAGTTATAATGGAAGTTTTTAATAATGTTAGAATGAAATTTTTAAATGATAAGTTAGAATGAAATTTTTAAATAATAAGTTAGAATGAAAGCTTTAAATGATAAGTTATAATGGAAGTTTTAAATAAAATAAAATGTACTATTTGAAGTTCAACTTAATTATTTTCTTAAATAATTTTATACTGTTTACATGTAACCATTAACTTTTGTCTTAAAATTAAAGTATTACCAGCTTCACCAAAAATCTGATATTATAATGGTAATTTATGTGCATAAAAGTTAAGTACCTGTTTTCGTTTTTTATTCTATTGATTCATTTATATAAATTTTTTAAAAAATTGAGAAAAAAAATCTTATCATGCAATATGTGGTAAGCCTTTCAAGATATATTCATGGTTTATCATCCTCCGGTGTTTATTTACTTTGAATCATCAATTGAATTTCATTAAATTTACTTTTGTTTTACTGTCTTATGAAAATCATCCTTGCTTTTACTCTATCTATATCCATCTTTATTTCAGGCAGATTGTTTTTGCTTGATTTTCTTTCATAAGAAGGTAAAATAAGCTTTTTTACATAGACGACGATATGGATTTGTTAGTAGAATAAAAATTTAATATTCTCAAGTTAATATAATGTATAAAAAATGAAAAGTTCTTAATTTCAAATCACTAATTCAGAATATAGAAACCATTTTTCGCAGGCAATAAGAATGCACGACTTCTTAGCTTGTTTTATTTTAGTTCGGTTTAATTACGTCAGGAATTGCATTCTGTGAAGAGAAATATTTATTTTAATCATTCTAAGAAAAAAATACCAGCCTAAAATTATTATTAAGAAGGAAGAAAGCAAAGATGTTTGTATTGGAAAAATTAGCTTGAAAATTGAAAAAAAAACGCTAGAGGAAGATTTGATGAAAAATAAATCTTGATATTTTCTCTATTTTCAGGGTTTTATTTCAAAAAGATACTTACATTAAAATATATTAGTAGAAAACAATTACTAAAATCTGTTCTTCTTAAAATGATTTTCTTCTGAAAATTGATTTCTCTTATAATATAAACCGGAAATACTTAGAAAAGAGTATTAAAATCATAATTCATATTTAATCAAATAAAATTCGACTGAATATACTAAAATAAAACTATATTTTGATTACAAAAAACAATTAGAAATACCTGAATCTAGATTTGTCATGGCACAATTCATAAATTTAGTTTCAGGTATTTTGCCATATAGTAGATTATATTCGGTTAGAACACGCAAGTGTACTGATTAAAATTTATATAGAATATGTCAACCTGAAAAAGATTATCATGATAAAAATACCCCCAGAAAATAATTTTGAAAAAATAAAATAAAAAATGTAGAAAACTTCTCTTTAGCATCAAAAGCAAAATTGGAATTTAATAAATAGTCTTCAAATATTAAAAACGGATAGAATTCTTAATAAGATTTTAAAAAGGTTGAAAGAACAACTAATAACATGCCTTATGGAATTTTGCTTTCCTATCTAAAGGGTCAGAGAAGCAATGGAAAATTAGAATTTACGAGAGAAAGATACGAAAAGGGATAAAATTCAAAGATATAAAGACTAGGAAAAATGTTTAATTATAATGTATTTTAAACTTCTTTAGTTTATCTATGGAGATCTTTTTGAAGTCACGCAATATAGCGTTTTGCAAAAGACCTGAGAATATGTTCTTTTTTGAGAGAAAGAAAAAAAGAGAGATTTTTTTCGATAAAACAGGTGCTTCGGGTTTTCTTCATCATTTTTAAATGAAACAGAATTCTCGTCTTAAACGAAAGATAATTCGCTCTTGTTATTTCAGCTGCTTCAAAGAATTTAATTATCTCCGTCTTCGTATGAGAGTAATAACCAATATTGGCTGGACTTATTTTATAAAAATGTTGGTATTCTGATTGATGTCACCATCGGAAACAGAATTATGTAACCATTCCCTTTATTTCTTTTGACGTTTAAAATATGAGGTAATTTTAAGTAGAAACTATTTTTAACATTTATGTGAAAAGCAGTGAAATATTAGATATTCTAAACTTTTAAGTTTTATTTTTTCCATTGATATCATATGAAATTAAAATTATAAACCCATACTTTAATCTAAGAAATGTAATCTTCAAATACAGTTATTATATTTCATTGTTTTTAACCCCTTAACCGGCTTGCCCGTACGCCGTGCGTGCATCAATTTATCTCCTTTTTAATCTTTCAAACAACAATTAAGCTATTCATAATTGTTATATTGCTATACAATTATACATAGAATGAATAAATATCTGAAGTATTCTGTATAAATTCTTAAATGAATCGAAACGACAATGCATTTAAAGTTTAGAGAATTCATTTAATTTCGTAGCAAATGAAATAAACCAGTGAAAGGGTTAAACAATCAAAAATGTTGGATCATATGAGATAAAATTGCTAAAAATCTTGGAAATTATAATTTAGATTAGCCTCTTTTAAGTCATATTTGAAACGGAAAGAAAAATATAACGGTACTCCAATTTACTCATTATTTAATTACTATATTTCCTAAAATTTGATTTTTTTTCTTTTACAACAAATGTTTGATAAATAAGGCAATAATCTAAGAGATATTTTTAACAAATGACAAATTTTAAATTTGCTTGATAATTTAAGAGGTTTCAGAAAAGTTATTACAAGTTTGATCAATAAAAAAATAAGATTATACTCTTGTCTACCAAAAGTGTATTACTAGTAATTTATCTACTTAATTTTAATATCATATGCAAAGCCTTTGAAAGAAAATCTTGGTTGGGGACTAAAAGTTTTGAGAAACTTTAAGGTTTCCGATAAGAATATCAAATGATTTTAATATACTAAGCATCCATCGTTTTTAAAAAGTGAAAAACAAAATGCATAAGAACTAAAAATAGAAAATCCAGTCATGGTTATGTCGTAATTAGGGCCATGTGTATTTATTATTCACTCCAATTATTGGAACGTTTCAGAAAAAGAATCTTATCATTTTATCTAAAAATACCTATATTTTGATAAGAAAAATAGTATTTGACTTTTAAAACGTTAAAACAAGTATGTTTCAAACGGTGTTAAAATTATTACTTATTGTTAACATTTAAATATATGCAGGGTATTTAATTACATGCTAGTGCGATGATATGTGGTTATGCGGTATTCCTAGTGATTTTTTTTATCAATTTGTATTTTATTTATTTAACTCCATTTTATTTTCTTTCTTGAATTTTTAAACGAACATCGAACACAAAGAGTAATTCAAAATTTCGATCCTTGAGACAAAGAAAAATAACTCAATTAAAATCAAATACATAAATCTACGAAAATAAAGCCTTTGTTTGTTTCTGGAATTCTATGAAATATATTTGTTAGAAATCGCATCATAAAGTCATCACATTTATGAAAGAATAATAAACAGATAAATTGAAATGGAAGGAAATAAACTAAATGTAAAACAATAACTATGTAGAATAAAATACCAGAAAAATAATGATTTTCTTTGCAATGGAACAAATTGTAATACGATATAAGAAGTGTATTGTAATATTTAAATAAAGGCATGGGAAAGGTATATCGGAGAAGCAAATCAACAAAAAACAACAACAAAATATTGTTATTCTTTTAGAGTAGCATCCGAAGACTCGTGTTTCAGGAATAACAACTCATTCAAATTTTATTTATTTCTTAAAGAATTCGAATAAATTCAAAATAAAATTTGGAGGAATTTCGTAGATTGAGAACCATGTAACGAGAATCTTCTAGATGCATTGTGTTTTTGGTATTCCTTGAAATGCATTTGATATGCATAAACTGAGTAAAACGATAATGCATCTATTTTCTAGAAATGGTATAAACCTATCTAAATGCATTTTATGGTAGACATATAACAAAACGCGAATTTAAGATATTGAACAAAGCTATTTGTTCTTATTTTAATTACCTATTCTAAACAAATACATAGATGTTTACAATGTTCAATACAATAAATAAATAAATATTTTTGTGCATTATTCTGAAGATGATTCATCCAGTTTGCGTATAAACATAACTATATATGTTAAATATTATATTTCATTTCAATTTAAAAATGTATTCTTTTTGACAGATTTATGTATTCGAAGGATTTTGGAAATAAATAGAAACCCTACTTCGTTAGCATATGAGAACAGAGTGGAAAATCCTTTGTTTTTACAACAGAATTATAAAATTTGCCTCGCAACCATTTTTGATATTCCATAAGTTATACAGAAGAAGTAAATTCTCTCACTCTCAAATTATTGTATATATATATATATATATATATATATATATACAATCATTTTTTCAGTATCTTCAAGATGGTATTTCAACAGTATGTTGCCAAATGTCTAAGTATAAACCCCTGTGCATAACCAATTTCTTTTCCATTTTTTTATTATTATGTATGACGTAACTAACTTTAAGACTCTGAAATTGCTTTTAATGGGAATAAGAAGAAAAAAATAAATAAAATAATAAACTACTCTTAAAACAATATTTTAAAATATTTTCTTTTTCATTTTTGCTTGTTAAATACTAGTCTTTATTAACAATAGTGAAATTTCAAAATATCTAAACGTAGTAAATACTCATTAAAATAATGTTTAGGATTTTCTTGTAAAAGATTTCAAAATGTTAATAATACAACTTTTAAAATGTTTAATATTAATATTCTTTTTTATATTTTTTGGTAACTGCATGCATTTTAAAATCCATTTTGTTTCCTAAATAGATTCCAGTGCTGTTTTTTTTATGGTTTCATGTCTCTATAATCATGAGGAAATTCATGTCTCCAGTTACGGATTAAATAGTTCGCTATACAAAGAAAGAATCTTTCTCTCATAACGACTGACCCGATTGCGTCAATTTAATTTTTTTATGAAAAAAAAACATAATACTAAATAGATCTGTAATTTATTTAAAGTCCTTGAACGATATCTGAATGAGAAATATTCCTCTACACAGAATCATCATCCTCAACAAATATGCCACTAAATGTTGATCAATTTTTTTCATCAATTAATTTCGGGACTTTGCGAGCTGAACTAATCAATAGCAATGCCATAAAATTTTCTTTAAGTATTGTTACGTTTTTAGCGTAGCAGGTTCGGATTGAATGGACTTTATTTGAGGACAGCACAAACAAATTTATTTACAGCTATTTACAGGCTAGCTTGATAAAGCAAAACTTCAGATAAACACAATCCAGCAGTCAACAGTTACTTACAGCATAAATGCAGGTCTTGCGCACGAAAAAAACATACTGCAAAACAGATATTGTACAGCACAGTAACAGTAAATCGCAGCGATCTCAATAATACAAAGTTAACAGTAAACGTAAACACAGCTCACTAAAGTAATCCGCTAGTCCAGCGGGATGCTTCTCTTCCGAGAGGAAAAAACTAACTGACTACGGCTACTCGCCCCTTATATAGTCGAGGAAGAGCGTGCCCCGAAACACGCGAAACTTCTCAAAACACCGCGAGTGATCCTGCGGCTACTAGACTATTCCTTTCGCCAAACCTGCCAAGCTGCCACGAAGCTCCTCGCCAAACGTCGCCATCTTCGGAGTTTTTTCGTGGCGCTCGCCCACAAGTAACAGTATTCTTTAAAATATTGCTTTGTTCTGTGATAAGATGTAGTTCGTCAAAAGAAGATTGAAAGCTAAGACGATAGAGAATCCAGAATTCTATTTTTCATACATTGACTCCCCGCTAACATAGAAACTTTTGAGCTTCAATTGATGTTTTTACAATGATGCAACAATACAACAATGATGTTTTCATACTGATGCAACAAATAACAAAAAACTGCTCTTCAGTGGAAAATGGTCTAATTGATATTACTTAAATTCGGAAGTAATGATGATTCATAAATATAAGGGCTAAACTTGATTATTTTTCAATTATTTAACATGCACTGAATGGGTATGTTCAATGGTTGAGGTTTTTATTCATCATGTAAGAGTATCAATTATTTCCCCGAGCTATTTATGGTGAAAAATGATGCTTGAATAATTTAACTATGAATATTTTCCGTGTGTATTATTAACTAAAATTACCCAATTGTTAGAAAAATTAGAAAATAATCCACCAACCTCAATGAAAATGAAACTGAAGCTCGTTATTGTGTGGTACTTTAAGGCTATTGATTTTGGGCCTTTTATGATCTATTTTATAGAACAACGAGATAGGGCTATTTGAGCCGTCTCCAGAGTAATTGATAATGATTTTTATAGACGTTGTGAAACCTGCCATCAAAAATCATTAGGTTGCAATATCCCGGTCAATCACTCAAAGTATATGAGAATAAAAGCAGTAATCTATCCATCAGATTGCGGATTGTGATATTGGTAGATACGATAATTTATTAGATAAAAATCTAGGATGGCATTCGAAAGTATATATGATTATAATAGAATTTACTTTAATTAACCTTTAGTGTATGACGAATAGAATTTTATAAAGATTTTGGAGATGGATTTATATTTCTACACCTCCCATTTTTCAAAGTCATAAAAAAATTAGATTTTCACCTTATTTAATTGAAATTTACAGCTTAAAAAATTTAAAAATCACGTTTTTTAAACGTATTTTTTTTCGATGGATTTTTTAAATAATTTAAATAATAACATTGTTGCAAAGAAAATGTTAAACTAAAAGGATGATTTGTAGTGCAATATAATTTGATTTTTTTATATAATACATTAATATTTTTATATAATTAATAGCTATTTGATATGATTTAAAACTATTTTATAATATTTTGCCAGAAGAATACTTGCGTCGTAAATTTTTGTAACATATGCTAATAGAATTTTAAAATCTAAATTTTGTTTACTAAAAAGGAGTTTTTATTTTAAATAAAAATATCAAAAATAGCTTATACAATTTTAAGCAGAGGGCACATTCCTAAAGAATAACTGTAAATTTTTTCATAGTACAATTCATAGATTGCAGAAGATCTATTTTGTTATTCAAAACAAAGTGTAGTTCTTTTTATTAATAAATTAAATTTTTTGAAACTAAAATTATATCGCATTCTAGCAATAATTTGAAATCCACAGTTTTTTAGCAGAATGTGTATAGAAATTCAAAAATCCTTTATTATATACAAAATTAAATGGTAAAATCAATAATTTTTGATGCAGAAACATTTACTCAAAAAATAACAATGCATATTTATCACCATTAATTTCTTGATAACTTATCAAACGATCCGAGACAAAAAAATGTTTTCTTTAATAAAATTTGCATTGCTAATTCAATACTTTTACCAAGACACTAATTTTCCCAGTGATTTTTATGATAAGAAAATATAGGAGCAAAATAATTTGAAGGATAATGAAAAAAATTGGATATTAAAACCAACTGAATCATCACTTAAAACAAGTAGATTTTAGTAAGACTAACTTCGACAAATTTCATTCAAAATTTAGAAGATAATGTGGCTCATAAGAAACTTTTATCTAGAAACGTTACAAGATTTTTTTTGACAATAGTAGAGCATTTATAGATGCTTGATTTAGGCCTAATCCTCAGTCTGATATATCCCTTCGGATAATCGGCAGTATGATATCTACTTTTCCATTCTTTATATTTTGGATAAGATCATATAAGAAGCGAACACCACTCTAAGGATTTATTTTCGTCTTTTATTCCCCTTTAGGTATTTCTCCCCTCTTCAGTTCTGATTTTGGGAGGAATTTTGGGATTTTGTGCTCAAGGGCTCAAAATATATCTCAACAAAATGTAAGCTTTTAAAAATATGTTACAGCCATGTTTCTGTAATCTTTTTTTTCGTGTAAAAATGCACAGCTGACATAATTTTTCTGATGTTTATTTTCCATCCCGTTTGAAAATATCGAGATTTATAAACTAAAAACATGCATATTATTCTATATGTGATCATAAATAAATTTTTGATTTCAAAGAATACCCAAGAAATAAATCCTGGCCCTAACAAAATTTAGAAATATATTAATAATAAGAATGCAAATATGAGTATATTACTTATTTCTAAAACTGTCTTGCAAACATGTTTATAGGAATTTTCAAAGAATTGATAGATTGAAATTCTACTCAGAAAAACATTAGTTTTTTTTTAAAAAAAATCTAATTAAAATATTATTTAAAAGTGAAATGTATTCGTGTATTTGAATTTAAATGGCCCGTAAATGGCCATTTTTTTTATTATTTCATTTATTTTTTTCTTTCTTTTTTACTAAGGCAGAATTTTTCAGTTAAATTTTTCTCTTCTTTTTTGATATGGCCGAATTTTTAAATTTGGCACACTTATTTCCTCATATTGAAAATATATTATGTCTAGATTATTAGAATTTAACTATCACTAATTCAATTAATTTACACTTTTTCAGTTAATTTAGTAAGATTTTTATAATTTCAAAAAAAATATTAAAACGTTAATTTGCTAGATTTTTATATGTAAATAGGAATTATAAGTTAAGAAAAAAATAAATAATAATAATAATGAAAGGATAAACTTTTTATATTAATAATAAAAATATTATTTTTTAAACATTAAAATCATTTTTATAGACTTTTGCTTTCACCATGAACTGACCAATCCAAGTTAAATTATAAAATTGTTTGAAAATATGACAAGTAATATACTTATGTTTAAAGTATAATAATAATTTTAAAATCTAATTACTATTATTTAAAGTTATAGTTACTATATTACCATTATTTCAATATATATTTGACTACAAACTTATTTTAAGAAGATATTTGACTCTTTATTTATTTGGACGATAGACGAAATGGAGGACGATTTCTTAGTTACTTGTTTTCAGAAATTACTGCCTTCGTCACATTTTTCATTTGTCTTTATTCTTCAAATTGTTACGTATTTTTTTTGCTGTGAATTTTCAGTTCCGAGCTAGGATTTAGTTTACATAATCAAAACGTTTGAATTGAAATTTATGGCTTTAGAAAATTTTGAATATTCTTGTTTAGTAAAAAATTTATGGTAAATATTCATTTTAATATCTTTACCACAAAAAAAGCTGAATCTAATTAATTATCCCTAACATATCTGCATTCTACGATTCTATCGTTTACTTTTAAAAGAAATCCAGAAATTCTTTGGACTTATGAGCATAATTATAATAGTTGGGAAGGATCATAAAGATTAAAGGTTATTAGCTAATATAGATATAAAATGAGATTTAAGCATCATTCAACAATCTTATCGTAATATTATCTG
This sequence comes from Argiope argentata, assembly GCA_026289955.1. Lineage (NCBI taxonomy): Eukaryota > Metazoa > Arthropoda > Arachnida > Araneae > Araneidae > Argiope > Argiope argentata. Next base: position 1,004 of record JAOUZG010014564.1, on the reverse strand, counting down.
AATTTTAGAACTTCCATGAAAGCATAACAGTTTTATATTACTTAAATTATATAAAGTCTTTTATGATAATACATTCTCAATTTCTATTATACAAGGGAAAAAAATCGCTCATTATCACATTGTTTTTTAAACGTTTTCTTAAAAAGATATTTTTGACATGATAAAAGCCAACTTAAAATACAAAATAATGATTTTAAAGCTTCGATTTCCTTAAAAAATGGATTAAAATTTTGCAGCATCTTATACGATTTAAGAATATATTATTGTCTTTCTATGGACCTCAGGTTATCAACAAATAGTGAATCAAGGCATAATAAAGTGTTGAATAGAAACTGCATTTTCTTCATTTGAAAAAAACAGTTAAATATATGAAAGCTTTACTTTTAAATTACCATCCGTTGGATACGTGTTTGTTCGCCTAAAATACTGACTTCTTATACTGATAAGTAATTAATATGGAATGGTTAATGTTACAGAAAAATATGAATTAAATTAAATTAATTTATTGTAAGTAAAAAAATGTATATATATGAAATATAAATAATAAAGAAAGTGGAGTAAATAAAAACAAAAGTGCACTATTAAATTTTCTGATGGAAGAATTCAATTTTCTCATAACATTGCAGAAAAAGTATATATCAAATAAAATTTAAAAAATATATATATTATTAAAAGTGAGATGGAAAATTATACGGAATTCAAAGTAAAAGAAATAGTGTTTTTAATCCTGAAAAATAGTTCTTTTCAAAGTTATAAGCCTGAATTTCCGTATTCGAGTTCCAGCAATTACTTTTCTGTCGATAGTTTGGTCTGTTTTGGGGCCTCTATTTCTTGAATTATTTTATATTTTCATTCCTTTAATAAATATAACTGTATTAAATATCCTTTATGCATATAATATCTAACAAACCACCCCCAGAAAAATTCATGTGGCATTTTGTAGTTCCATTAATTACTAAGTTAAGAATAAAATTAAGTACTGATGTAAAAGCGTTCAATATATA